>CM069455.1:875041-946204 GCA_035610835.1 Ophiura sarsii
CCTGCCAAGCCAACCGTCCCTATCAGAGAGGTCTTTTTTAACTTTAACCGTAACTCCCGGGCGTGTTTTTGTGTATTAAAGTATCAGGGGAGAAAAACAGGGTCAAATTTGAGGGAAAATCATTCTCCGCACGCGCCGCGGATCGAACCCGGCCGTGTGCGTGCGTGCAAGTCTGATGCTCTGGCGACTGAGCTACACGGGGGAGGCTCCAAAACTTAAGTTTTTTTTAACAAATCCATATTTTACTCACATTTAGACGGTTTCCGACTTCCCGATCAAACACGTCTTGATCCAATTGTTTTTCTCGCGAGACTTGTTACCATTTCGGTCCCGTGATGCTTTGATGATATCAGTGGATGTAGAGATTATTTAACAATATTGTGTGAACGGCTATTACAACGGTATTCAATTATTTTCTTTACATTTTTAATAAGTAACTTAGTACACTATATTACGGGTGCATCATCAAACGCTACTGTTTAAATAAATACAAATTGTAATTATTGTCATTTTATAGCTGGTTGTTTTTATTGGTGTGTTTTGTATTTCTTTTTATTTGATATTTCAATTTTTAATCTACAGTATCGATGTTTTTGGCGGAAGTTATCCGGATAACATTTTACCGTAGTCATATAATGCATTAAAGGTATATATTATGTGATCTTTTCCATGGGACACCCTCAATCCTCGAGAGAAAAATTGAAGCAGATGTTCTTGTAGATTAATTTTCTGATCATAAATCACAAATATATTCCAAGTTACAGAGCGATACTATTCTAATAACCTCAAAATCATGGTTTAAAGAGTGAATTTGGAATAAAATTTGAAAAATAAATTGTACCGCTCAGTACAATCTATTTCCAAACCATGATTTTGAAGTAATTAGGAATCGCATCGATCTGTAACTTAGAAGATTTTTATGATTTATGATCAAAAATGCAAATCTGCAAGAAAATCTGCTTTCATAGTAAAAATCAATGATAGAGGGCGCTACTTGTTCGAGTGGTTTGTGTTGGCGTGTAATAGTCACGGTGAGATCGCGCGCGACTAACATTGGATTGACATACAATACAGGTAGGCCCGCTGTACTGGTATCAAATGAATAATGGTAGAGGCCGTTGTTTTGTGGTGGAGAGAAAATAAGGACTTGATTTCAAGTCTAGATGGATTTGCGACGGATCCAAATGGATTCTCTAATCCATCTGGTATTTCTAGTGTGTCTCTCGCGACAGCAACCGAAGAGACAGAACAGTAAAAATGCAAAAAGTGAGAGAAAAACTCTACCAAACGTCTCTCTACCGTATATTGCAGGAGTCACAGAAAAGATCCAACGAATCTTCAGAACTCACAACATAGGTTCGGCGGTCAAACCCCGCACGAATCTCCGCAATATGCTAGTGCATGTGAAAGACAAACAGGACAATGACGATAAAGCAGGCATGGTCTACGAGTTCTCCCCGGGGGGTTACTTTCGCCAAAATCGTACGTATCAATATACCAATTTGCACAATTGGGCGCTTTTTCAAAAATGCCTCAAAATACACCCATTTATGCCAATTAGGCGCTTTGGTCTGTGATGAAAAACCACCCATCACTATTACCAATTTTTGCGAAAAGCACCCCAAAAGGCAGGCACATGTACGTATACCATCAGTGGGCGTAGCTGGATTTTTTTCAGGGGGGGGGGGGGCAAGATTTCTGAAATTTTCGTAAAAGGTTGCCCCAAATGTTTTCCAAGTCACCAACTCGTGATATTCTAAATGTATTTTTATTATATGTATTGCTATATCAATGTTAATAAGCCAGTTATGAATGTATGAATAAATGAATGAATGATCCGAGTCTGAATGGTAGGGGTGCGTGTGTTGGATGTGTGTGTGTGGATGTTTTTGAGTGTTGGTTGTTTAGTGGTATTCGGTGAGTGCGAAGATTGGGGTTCATGTAAATAATTTTAGTAGATTATATTGTTTCCTTTAAGCCTAACCCAACTGAATCTCACTAAATCTCACAGCCAGAATCCTCCAAGCACGTGCTGCTGCCTCGATGACGTCACCTACCGCAGGCATATGTGGGCGGGAAGTTTTAGCCCGCATATGCACTTGGAGTTTAGCTCAGTTGGTAGAGGACAGACTGGGGTGCGGATGGTCCCGCGATCGAATCTCGGGGGGTGCTGGGTGATTTTTCGGGTCAAAAAAATAGTACTTCCCCCCCCCCCCCCCCCCCCTCCCCCGATACGCACAAAAACATAGCCATACCGGTTAGGGTTAATAAATGTCAATTTTTCATAATTTTTCATGTTGATTAATGATTATATTTTTATGTGTAAAATTGTAAAATTGATGTAATTCAGCTACTTTGTATTTGCTGCAAAGAACAGTTTTTTATAAACCTTTATATGATGAAATGAATAAATATTAACGTATGGTTGCTAGTATGTCTTAGTGACGTATATAGTGACGTATCTCATAATGTTGTCAGTGTGTTTCCTCAATCGTATTATATACATCTACATATTGACGTGTGGTCGGTGGTATGTCATAGTTACGTATCTCCTAATGTTGTCAGTGTGTGTCCCCAATCGTATTACATCTACATATAACATATGTTTGCAAGTATGTATCATAGCGACGTATATAATGACGTATCTCCTAATGTTGTCAGTGTATGTCCCAACATATTATATCTACATATTGGCGCATGGTCGGTGGTATATCATAGTGTCGTATCTCCCAATGTTGTGTCCCCAATCGTATTACATCTACATATTGACGTATGATCGGTGGTATGTCATAGTGACGTATCTCCCAATGTTGTCAGTGTGTGTCCCCAGTCGTATCGCATCTACATATTGACGTATGGTTTCTGGTATGTCACAGTGACATATATAGTGACGTATCTTCTAATGTTGTCAGTGTGTTTCCCCAATCGTATTACATCTACCTATTAACGCATGGTCAGTGGTATATCTTAGTGTCGTATCTTCTAATGTTGTCAGTGTGTTTTCTCAATCGTATTACATCTACAAATTGACGTATGGTCGGTGGTAAGTCATAGTGACGTATCTACTAATGTTGTCAGCGTGTGTCCCCCAATCGTGTTACATCTACATATTAACGTATGATTGCTAGTATGTCATAGTGACGTATGTACATAGTGACGTATCTCCTAATGTTGTCAGTGTGTTTCCTCAATCGTATTACATCTACATATTGACGTATGGTCGGTGGTATGGCATAGTGACGTATCTCCTAATGATGTCAGTGTGTGTCCCTTATCGTATTACATCTACATGTTGACATATGGTTGGTGGTATGTCATAATGACGTATCTCCTAATGTTGTCAGTGTGTGTCACCATCGTATTACATCTACATAGTGACGTATGGTCGGTGGTATGTCATAGTTTCGTATCTCCTAATGCTCTCAGTGTGTGTCCCCAATCGTATTCCATCTACACATTGACGTATGATCGGTGGTGTGTCATAGTGACGTATCTCCTAATGTTGTCAGCTTGTGTCCCCAATCGTATCAACATCTACATATTGACGTATGGTTGGTGGTATGTCATAATCAGATATTAGAGAAGCAGATATTCCAGACTGTGAACAAGCTTCTTCACCACAGAAAAGACTCTCTCTGCAACAGCATCTTCTGATGAGTCGCTTGCCAACAGATTCTCTGAATATTTCATACAAAAAATCCAAACTATTCGTGACTCATTTTCTTCGATTGACATCTCTGCTTCTACGATTGAACCAACCATTAACCGTCTTGATAACTTTACTTTAACTAAAGACGAAGAAGTAAAGAAAATTATCATGAACTCACCAAGCAAATCTTGCTCCTTGGACCCCTGTACCAACATGGCTAGTAAAAGAAGTATTGATACCTTCATTCCTATTCTCACCCAGTTGGTTAACACGTCGTTGCAGTCTGGTTCTGTTCCTGCTAGTTTAAAGGAGACCCATGTTGGACCTCTCCTGAAAAAGGCGGGTCTGGTAAAGAAGAATTGAAAAACTACCGACCTGCGTCAAATTTACCTTGGATATCCAAACTCAATGAAAGAGTCGTCTCCGCAAGAATAACTGACTTTCAAGATATATACCAACTTTATGAATGTTATCAATCGGCTTACAAAAACGCCACAGTATTGAAACTGCATTGTTACGTTTCCAGAGTAATATTTTATGTGCTTTAGACAATGGTGATATTTGTGTTATTTATTCTGTTAGATTTATCGGCAGCATTTGATACTGTTGATCCACAAATTCTTTTGAAAAGGCTGCATGATTATATTTAGAGTACAGGCCGTACCGTCGATATACACTCAGAAAATGACACGGTCGACGCACCCCTCACAAGTACAAAACTCTTTCACAATTCAATAGAAGATAGTATACCTGAACTATCCACAGTAGTCGGCAAAATTAAAAGATGCCCATAAAGTGAAAATATCCGTTAAATGTTTCATCGCGATGCAGCCGAAAGGTGCAGAATTTGGCAGTCTGGGCGTCATGTAATATACCCCGCCAGTTGGACTGGCTACTAACTGCCTAAATCTAGAGCAACATGATACCTCGTTTGAGTCCTAAAATGACGTATTTGAAGTTCAGCTACGTTTGTTTTGGCCCGATTATTATTCATGAAAGGAAATAATTCATTTTGGGTGTAGTATTATTATGTTTTTTTGCCAAATGTGACTGCGAATTTCTCACGGATTCTGTTTACTAGTGTAGCTACGAAATGAAACACCGGTCTGAGACAGTCCACGTCGCCGATTTACTTTAGCGGGGATAGGGCATTCTAAATTCAAGCCAGTATTTCTTGATAATAGTGGCAGGTTGAGATATTTTACCCGGGGGGGGGGGGGGGGGGGGTACTCGGATTTGGTTGGTAGGGGTGTGCCCGCTGGAGATTCAAAACCCTACCCATTTCTAAGGGTGATTTTGGAAATAAAACCCATTTCTTAGGATTTTGCTTCATATTAGAATAGACCCCAACCTTTCGCAAATTATCGGGAAAAATAGACCAAATGTTCACGAAAATAGCCAACATTTTTGCGAAAATAGACCCATTGTAAAAGTGGCTCCATTATTAGGGATTTGCCAGCACAAATCATACCCCATTGTTTAGAAGTATTGATGAAAATATCTGACCATCCGCGATGTCGACTCGTGCTTTCATTCCATAGCTCTCCTACAGAGAGCTAGGATTCAGAGCTATGGATCTGTAGTGTACAAAACGGAAGCCTAAAGGTTAATATTTAGAATACCCTACCATTCTTATTCTTCACTGTTTAAATTAATATACCCCATTGAAACAGGAACTCCTAATGGGGACGGGGTATTGGGATGTTCAATAGCTGCAGTCGTGATCGTGTAATATAAAATTCATTTTTATTTAACTATTTATTTTTTGGGTGGGGTGCACAATGTATATTGGAGAGAGTAGGCATATCCTGATGCGTGACGGGAGCGGTGAGATGACTCAATATTGATCCACTTTTACATGTTGTCAGTGGATAATCTCCTTTATACCTATACCAAGGAATCCTAGTTAATAATTTGTCCACAATATGACCCCTTTATATTTTAAACAAATAATGCCCTTTGTAAATGAAGGCTTGAAAATATTGTTGACAGATTATTTGCAAAGATTCAAATGTTAAGGAATAAAGGGGCAAATCTGATCATCCCGTCACTTCCAAATTTCGATTCCCCCACTTCAACGAACGGTACTACCATTCTTTTTATCACTGTACAATTTCAACCTGGAACTATTACTGTTCCAGAGGTTATCCACACCAATTATTCATGGTTTATTCAGGTATCCCGTAGTATCGTGTTAAACAGTCAAATAAATAATGACAACTGAGACAGACATACAATTTTGTACATACATTATATTTAAAAAAATTCCTTTTGATATTCTGAGTTTAATAATGCTCATCTACCAACAGGGATATTCCATGTTATTTTAGGAGGCCTGCATATAACAAGGATTCGGCAGAATCCATAAACATAAGAATCAAAAGTTATCCAAATTTCGATTGATATTGCGTGATTTTTTTATATTGCACTTTCCTTGTTTTTGTTTTTTACTTTGAATTTTTATTTCAATTGAACACTTATTTGTTTACTATCCCTTGAATAATAGATATTTTCAAATTCAGTGGCTAAAAATATGACCGAGCGGGTTTCATGTGTCATTCCCACGGTTTGATCTCGGTTTTTGCTTGAAATCACACTAATCACAGATTTTTCACAACCGCCCCTTGTTTTTGCCTTAAAAAAAATCACAGATTTTGCCGAAACTTATTTATAATGGATAGGAATAGCGCTTTTAATAACAAAACTGCCTTAATTAGCTTAATTTGATGTTAAATAATACATTTTGGGACTAATTTGGCACGTGGGAGGACAAGGATCGTAACTGAAGGTACCTCCCCCGCCCCCCTGGTGCTGCCACTGCTTTCCTGAGGTGAGGGTTCAAATGATTTAAAGGTATATGTGATATTTTCCAGGGACGCCCTCAATCCTCGAAAAAAAATTGGAAGCAGATTTTATTGCAGATTTATATTTCTGATCATAATTCTAAGTTACAGAGCGAAACGATTCCTAATTACCTCAAAATCATGGTTTTAGAGTGGATTTAGAGTAAAAATAAGTCATCGGCAGTCGGTGCAGACTCCGACAGTTTATTTTCACTCTAATACCATGATTTTGAAGTTATTAAGAATCGTACCGCCCTGTAACTTGTACGATTGTAATCATGGCCTGAAAAAATGTTTTTTCCCCGGGAAGCGATTCCAAATTGCCCTCCAAAATGGAATTCACATCTTAATTAATGAAAGAGTAACATTTCCCTCCAAATGCAAAAATGTCCCTCCAAATGCTCAAATTTCCCTGCAAGGAGCTTTCCGTATTGCCTACTTTTTCAGCCTGTGATTGTAATGTATGTACGATTTATGATCAGAAATGTAAATATGCTTTCATCTTTTTCTCTCGAGGACTGAGGGCGTTCCCTGGAAAAGATCACATAATATGCCTTTAAAGGGGTGAGGTCAAAAATTTCGCACGGTCAAAAAAAATCGCACAGTACATGTACTATATGTACAATTTTGCCTTATATTTGACTATTTGAGCTGAATATGCCCACACAAAACAAGTACCCCGCACGCAATCTCGTTTTTTTCCCCCTATTTTCTTTCCCTTATTATTTTTTTTTAGAGGGGCTGGGGCGGGGGCACAAATGGGTTTTGGGGACGGGGGCACAAATGGGTTTTTTCCCGTCAGGGGATTTGCCCCCCCCCCCCCCCCCCCTGAGCTACGCCACTGCTCATAACAATTTAAATTAAAACTTGTTGCGGTATAATGTAGTGAACAGGTTTTTTCTTAGTGCGGGACGTAAAACAAGATTATAGCCCCAATGTAAGCTTACCTTTCATGCAAAACAACCTTGGAGAACAATGCGCCATTTTAGGTCCGGAACTGTTCATTCTTCTGTTTGTTTATATTTGGTAGTTAGCCTGTATCAAAATAAAAATCAGGGCCAGTTCGGTTAGCGTACGACGCAAGTTTAAGTCATAAATAGGTTTATAAAATAACATTTCTAAACTAAAACTTTTAAAAGCTCTCCGATGGTTTTATGGTATAATGATCAGATGCATCATTTTTTCACACCAATTAGTAAAGGCCCTGTCACACCATAGCGTATGGCCTGAACGTGGCCTGAACGTATGCCGACGTATTCAAAAAATAGCTCGAAAATTGTCAGAGTCCGAGAACGTCCAAGAACGTCCAACTTCCCAACGAATTGCGTCAACATCGGTGATGGAATGGACGTATCCATAGCGTATTAAACGCATACATAGCGTATGACTAACGTATTGATAGCGTATCAATAACTTATAACAAACTTATCACAGCGTATCACAGCGTATGCGATCGGCGAGCGTATGACCAACGTATTCGTAGCGTATGTCTGTCGTGCTCCACGTATCCTCAGCGTATCCTCGGCGTACAACGAACACGTGACTTATGCCGTTGCAGAAATTGAGTTTCGTACACGGCGGGACAAGTGTTGCCAGTTCAAGTAAACACAGCCTAGATGATAACTATTAAAATATCTAGAAGGGTAAATCTATATGTCCAACCTATAACTTAAGACGATTAACGTACCTCTAACGTATGTCAGCGTATGTATAACGTAGGTCAGCGTTTGTAAACGTATATCTAACGTACCACGAACCTATCGGGAACTTATGCAGAACGTAAGTTAAGCACACGCTGAGTACGTCGAGAAATTTTGAACATGCTCAATAATTTTTCGCGGGCTCGACGTGTTCCAAATTTTCACAACGTATCACAGCGTGCTCTTAACGTATACGACGTATCCCAAACTTACCCCTAACTTGTATCAGCGTACACCAACGTACGCCAACGTACGCCAACGTATTTTTCGATATTTCGCATACGTTGTTATACGTTCAGGCGATACGCCATGGTGTGACAGGGCTACCGTACAGCTAGCGTGCATTCGGCGTTTTGGGAACTTATGGAGGGTTTGAGTATATAAATGGGTCCCTTGAGTATCTCATCCTCACTTCTTCATGGTCTGTCTTGGCCTTCTTGCTTTTTCCTCCTCCTCGGCCTCGGCCCCTGGTTGCTTGCTTCTTCTTGGGAGGCATGTTAACTGCTTGATGACATCGGCGGGAATGATGTAATGTGAGATCGGCGCGGTATCTATACGTGCTACAGCGGCATAATAAGCCACGTGTTCGTTGTACGTCGAGGATACGCTGACGATACGTCGAACACGGCAGACATACGCTACGAATACGTTAAGTATACGTTAAGCATACGTTAAGCATACGCTCGCATACGCTGTGATACGCTGTCATAAGTATGTTGTAAGTTAGTGATACGCTATCAATACGTTAGTCATACGCTATGTATACGTTCACTACGCTGTGGATACGTGACAGGGCCTTACACAATCGCCCGGCATAAGGTGAATACGTGAGAATACGTCAACACTCGTTGGAAATACGTCAGGCATACGTTAGACATACGGCACATATACGTTATCAACTCGTTATCACTACGTTGGCTGTACGTTTCCCCCAGCCTACGTTCATCACCGTATACCAACTTACGAGTAACGTACGAGTAACGTACCACTAACGTATGTCAGCGTATGTCAACGTATATTTAACGTACCACAAACTTACCGGGAACTTATGCAGAACGTATTAAGCACACGTTGAGTACGTCGAGAAATTTTGAGCATGCTCAATATTTTTTCGTGGTCCAAATTGTCACAGCGTATCACAGCGTGCTCTTAACGTAAACGACGTATCCCCAACGTACCCCTAACTTATATCAGCGTACGCCAACGTACACCAACGTATTGTTCGATATTTCGCATACGTTGGCATACGTTGAGGCGATACGTTATAGTGTGACAGGGCCTTAATACGGCTACGTGACGTGTGAGTCGACGTGTCTTTCTGTTGTACTTGTATCTTGCATATTATTTCGAAAATATGCAGTTACTACATTCATAGTCATGTCCATGCTACACTAGTCTACAGTACCTCTTTATTTTAGAAAGTCTCTAGTCTAGCTCCGTTCCACTTTCACGAAAATCGGACTTGAATTTGTATTGAACCATTTATGAATCACGATCAGGCCCTAGGCTAACTTGTGGAGGTGGTGGATGGATCATGGATTGATATTGACGGGTCGGTAGACTCGGAATTAGATTTTATATAAATTATCATTTAAAATTAAATATCATTTATCATTGAAGCTTATTTTGAATTACGAAATAATCACCATTACCTTGCCCTTTTGACTTTATCCTTATAAAGTTTCCCCAGTTCATGGTCTTCAACTTTCGTCTGATACATGGATATTGGTGACGCTGTAGTAAATTTGTAACAACAGTTTGTACATGTACATCTGGTATTGGTGTACTGTAAACTGTAGTTTGATCATGCATCGTCGAACATTAGATTACGTTTTGGCGAAGAATCTCAGCTATTTTTCTTTCCAGACACTCTAAATACATTCATCTAGACATACAGTTTTAAACTATCCATCAAGATATGCGATATATCATGATTTAGGCCTCTAAATCGTGTGAGAAATACGCACAATATCGGTCAATCCAACGCATTGAATTGTGATTGTCATTTCCGTGTTACAATGACCTTTCATCGAGAAACAATACAACGCGCGCTGTGATTGGTTAATGACATATACTCGCTGACTACATCGCTCGTAGACTAGCATTGATTGGCAATGATGATGATGTCATCGACACCGAAAATGGCATCTAGTTTTTATTTCGGGAATAATATCAAGATTTGTTTTATAATTCTTTCATTAATGTGCACGGTAGAATTTTGCCGAACCCCGTCATTAATTTTTAATTAATTAAAGCTTGATTGTTGTGAAGAGAAATTGTACTTGTATAAGGTACGTCACTAAAAATCTATTAATATCGGCCTATACTCTAATTGGCTTGAGTGGTACTGCATTATCTTGGGCAAAATCTTACCTCAGCAATCGATCTCAATGCGTTATTATTGGCAACTCAATGTCGAAGCCAGTCTCACTGAGCTTTGGCCTACCACAGGGGTCGGTGCTAGGCGACAATGGTTCACCATCTATACATATCCCATTGGTAATATTGTCAGGAAGCACAATCTTCACTTTCATCTTACGCTGACGACACCCAAATATATTTTGCTTTTCAACCTCTGGACTATTCTCCAAGTATCTCACGCATCGAAAAATGCATCGAGGAGATCATACTGTGATGCGTGAACACTTTCTTAAACCAACGACAGCAAAACCGAGTTCTCATCATCGGCTCAAAACACCATAAATCTAAGACTGTCATCAATAATATTGTCATCGGAACTCACAAGTTGTACCGTCTAGTGATGCACGTAATTTAGGTGTCATCTTCGACTCGGACATGTCTCAAAAACCATAAATGATTCGTAAATACCTCACCAAAGAAGCAACTCAATTCATCGTTCATTCACTTGTTACATCTCGCTTGGACATGTGTAATTTCAGATCTTTATGGAATACCTGGTAATCAACTTCAACGTCTGTAACGTGCCCAAAATACAGCCGCACGTCTCATAACTCTCACCAAGAAACGCCCCTGTACTCATTGACTTGCACTGGTTACAATAAAACAACGCATTGACTACAAGATATGTAGATGTCAGTGTGTGTCCCCAACATATTACATCTACATATTGACGTATGATCGGTGGTGTGTCATAGTGGCGTATCTCCTAATGTTGTCAGTATGTGTCCCCAATCATATTACATCTACATATTGACGTATGGTTGGTGGTATGTCATAATGACGTATTGACCGGACTTGTTTCATCTTGTAGGCATGATAAGACAAGAAAAAAAAGTCAATTATTATTTTGGAATCATAAGTCAACAAGGGGGTCACTATATGTATATTCACTTAAAACGCCCTTGCAATTTATTGAAATGACCTAGGATCGTCAGAATCAGTCAACATATGATGATGATCAATTGTACACATCTTATAATCCGAATATTCCAAATGACCATGAAACAGCTATTAAGAGCATGCAAGACTGTATAAATGACATCAACGCGTGGATGACTCTTAACAAACTTAAACTCAACATGGGAAAAACCGAGTTCTTAGTCATTGGATCAACTTATCATCTAAGGGAGTGTTCAGAAATACTTTGGTGGGGGGGGGGGGGGGGGGGGGGGGGGGGTTGGCCAAAAAAAATTGTCGGTGTCTAAACTTTTTTGACCCCCCCTTTACAAATTGACAAACTTTTCTGACCCCCCCTTTAACAGGGTGAAAAACTTTTTTGACCCCCCCCCTACTGTCAGATGTAGATAGACATTTGACTCAAGTTCTATGACGCTTACTACAGTCAGAACTGCGTATAGCTGGCAATAAATTTGCAACATTTCAAATTCACTCGAAACATCTTTCAAGCCTCCGAATTGTATTTTTCAGTGATTTGTATTTATCATGTTATAGCCTTTTTAAAATCTGTTTCTTTTTTCCAATTGTAAAAAGTTACTCTTTGTATACAAGTCCTTCTATCTACACAATACTTTCACAAAGATATGCGCGGAGAACGAAAAATTTGGGCAACTTGCTAGTACAAAATGTAAAAAATGAGTTCAAAATCACGCAGGGAATCACGCGTAGCGGGCAAAAATTTGTATCCTGTTGTTGATCACCCTTACCAACAGTTCTGAAGTAAAAATTGTGGACACTGGTTAGTCACATTTTGTATAACAAATCCTGCTGTCTGCACGTTGTTTTCACAAAGACACGCGCGGAAATTTGTATAATTTGTTATAAAAATGTAAATATTGCAGTATTTACTTGCGCGTAGCGCAGAAAATGTTGGTATTTTCCCCGTTAACGACTACTTATTTGGCCTAACTTTTCGACCCCACGCTCAGAAATTTGGTCAACTGCGTTCAAAATCACGTGTAGCGCGTGGAAATGTGTATTTAACCCTGTTAACGATCACCCTTATCAACAGTTCTCAAGTAAAAATTGTGGACACTGGTTAGCCACATTTTGTTTAACAAATTCTGCTGTTGGCACAATGTTTTTACAAATATAATTTGTTATAGAAATGTCAATACTGCAGTATTGACTTGTGCGTAGCGCAGGAAATTTTGGTATTTTTCCCGTTAACGACTACCTATATGGCCTAACTTTTTTGACCCCCCGCGCAGAAATTTGGTCAACTGCGTTCAAAATAACGTGTAGCGCGCGGAAATGTGTATTTAACCCTGCTGACGATCACCCTTTTCAACAGTTCTGAAGTAAAAATTGTGGACACTGGTTAGTCACATTTTGTATAACAAATCCTGCTGTCTGCACGTTGTTTTCACAAAGACACGCGCGGAGCGTGCGGAAATCTGTATAATTTGTTATAGAAATGTAAATATTGCAGTATTTACTTGCGCGTAGCGCAGAAAATTTTGGTATTTTTCCCGTTAACGACTAGTATTTGGACTAACTTTTTTGACCCCCCCTCTTGAGTAGGTAAAACTTTTTAGTCCCCCCATTTTTGAGACTTCAAACTTTTTAGACCCCCCCCCCCCCCCCCCCATTTTGGCCAACCCCCCCACCAAAGTATTTCTGAACACTCCCTAAGAAACTTGCCACAACTACAATTACAGATCGGCACAGCAATTGTAAAACCAGTTTCAACAGTTCGCAATCTCGGGATATTTTTCGATCAGACTATGTCCATGGACAAACAAGTCACAGAGCTCTGCCGTAAACTAAATTACTAGATCTACAACATTGCTCGTATCCGCAGATACCTTGACACAGAAACCTGTCATCACATTGTACGATCTCTCGTCACATCTCGCATGGACTATGGCAATTCTTTGCTAGCCGGTCTCACTGAAAATAATCTAAACAAACTCCAGCGTGTCCAAAATAAAGCCGCTCGCATAATTTTCCAACTCAAACGTCGTGATCATATATCGCCTTACCTTCACAGCCTACACTGGCTTCCGGTCAGACAGAGAATCAACTTCAAACTTCTTGTTATCATGTACCAATGTGTTCATCATGAAGCTCCATCTTATTTGTGCAATGATATCTCTTTTCACTCATCTACTGTCACCGGTACTCGTATTCTTAGATCTGCTATGGACGCTACCAAACTTCACATTCCCAGAACATCCAAAACAGTTGGTGATCATGCCTTTTCTGTCGTCGGTCCACGCACCTGGAACACACTGTCCATATCCATCCGTGAGGCACCAACCATTCACAGTTTCAAAAAATCATTGAAATCCCACCTATATCCTTATCAGTAATTTAGCTTGTATTTTGTTTTTGTTTCTCTTGCCTGTTTGTGGCTTCTCATTCTTGTAATGGCGCCTAGATATTCATGATTAGGCGCCCTATAAATCCTCTTATGTATGTATGTATGTATGTATGTATGTCTTATGACCGTATGCATATATAATAGTTTTTAAAATCGAACTTTATTTGGGGTCACTAGGGGTCAAAATGTTAATTTTCACTTATACCACTTAAAATGCTTCTTGTCTCAGAGGATATGACCGCGATCTTGATGAAAAGGCGCTTTATAAATGCTAATTTGTATTGTATTGTATTGTATTGTATTGTATTGTATTGTATTGTATTGTATTGTATTGTATTGTATTGTATTGTATTGTATTGTATTGTATTGTATTGTATTGTATTGTATTGTATGACCGTCACAATTGGTCAAAAGATTCCTTTGTTCCATGCTCATATAGGGTCTCCAGCGAATAAAAGTGACATATGTCATATGGGGTTGCTAGAGGTCATTGACCCAAACAGTGGTAAATGTTAAGACATACTCCGATTTTGACCAGACTTGTAGGCATTGATAAGACAAGAACAAAAGTCAATCATTATTTTTGATTCAAAGGTTAACAAGGGGTCACTATAGGTCAAAATGTCATTTTTCATTCCAGTCACTCAAAATGCTATTTTTTCAGGAGGAAACGACTGATGATCGTCAGAATTAGTCAATAGATTCCTTGGATCTATGTTCATAATGGTTGCTCCGCGATTAAAAGTGACATGTCATATGGGGTCACTAGGGGTCATTGACCTAAACAAGGGTAAAATGTAAGACATGATCTGATTTTGACCGGATTTGTTTCATCTTGCTAGGGATCATTTTCTCATTAAAAATCAAGGTGGCCTGGTCTTAGACCAGAGCAATATCTAGTTTAAATTGTTATTTAGCTGCAGATATACATTATACTTAACATTGCATACATCAACATTACTTTAAAATGCAAACTGAACTTGTAACCTTGACAGTGGCCTATAATACATTTGTAGATCATTTAAACCCAGTCAACCAAAAGATTCTTCTTTGTACGGAATGTTTGCCATGCCATTCAGTTCTTTAGTGTTTCATGTCTATTACTTTGATTTGAAATCTCTTCGCACCTATATAGTTCTATCATGGCGTCATCACCGCTACGACGACTTGAAGACTACCAAGCCCCGCCCTGGGCGGTAGGACTTAGCGCTCTGCCAACGCATAGAGTAAAGGTAAGACTTGACTAGCAACTTATTACAATTATATGATTACGGGTAATTATGGACATGATGATTTTTTTTTTTGATTTTTAAATCCAGTCGCTTTATACGCGACAACATCGACGTGTTGTAATACCCGTTTAAGATGTAAAAGTATAGGGAAACTGTTTATTAGCGTGGAATCTAAAGCGTGTTCTTTTTTAGGGAGATTTTGTATATAAGGATTTTAAAAAAAAATAACTGGAAATGTTATTGGCTATAAACCAATCTTAATTTCTTCTAGCTTGCCCAGTGTAACACTCCTATTGAAAAATGGAATCTTCCAGGTGTTCCAGAAGAATTTGATGTGTATATCAAGAGAGATGACTTGACTGGCAGTGTTACTAGCGGAAACAAAGTAAGTGACCAATCTCAGAGGGTGACCTAAAAAGTGTCGGTAACTTGAAATCCCCATAAAATAATTAGATATTGGAGGGGGTTCTTCTGATATATAAGATGTTATTATGGCATGGAGTAAGGTTGTTAAAAGCCGCCAACCTCCAAACAACATTGAACTCGTGGAAAGTGTCTTATGGTATAACCATGGTATAACGATAATATTCGGGTTGGCAAAAAAACCGATATATTACCGTCATTGGGTAAAAAATGGGGTTCATTTTGTAAATGATCTGATCAAGGAAAATGGTACTTTTCTCTCTTTAGACGAATTCCGAAGGAAATATAACATTAGAACAATTGTTTTGGAATATGGGGCACTTATAAATGCCTTAAAAATCGTTGCCTACAGAACAATAACAAAGTCGTATACATTTATTACGCTCGACATCAAAGGTTCAAGAATGATTCTCTAATTTCGTCTAAAGAGGTCAAACGAGAATTAATAGATAAATGGGAAAGCAAGTTAGACATATCCTATAGTTTGGAAAAATGATAGCAATCATTTTTGGGAAAAGTTTACACCATTTTACTGGTTGCAATTTGGTGTAGGCCTATACATTTTACTGGTTGCAATTTGGTGTAGGCCTATACAATTGAACTCCTAGAGTTTGATAAATTAGTAAGCTTTTGACATTCTTAGCTATTGTCACATTCAAAGACATAACAACGGAGAAGATTGATTAGGTTGAAAAACCATAAAACACATAAGTCAGTGTTACCTGTTTGCCACGCAAATCTTTCATTTGAGCAATTAATTCTAGCCGCATTTAATTTTTAGTTGAAAATCTCAACAAGCTTCAACCTTGAGACATGACGCCAACAACGCCACCACTCATTTTGATTGCAAAGCTCGATACCCTTGAACTTGATGTTATCCAACCATGCCATCATTTCTATTGTTAAGAGTCTGTATAACATTATTTTCCTTTGGTTGAAGTTCAAAAATATGCACTGGCCATAACGGATTGAATCAAAATGCGTCGAGCACGTACTGTATCTCAGCACGTACTGTATCTAATCAGATACCGTACTTATGTATTAGACCCACCAAAGATAGATTCACATCCTTCATGTACTTTGACTGGTGTAACATTTCAGTATAATAGGCCTAGGTAATATGTTATCTTCCAATTGAGGGAGTGGCGGTGATTTGAAATCTTGATCTGATCATTGACACACAGTGGCGTATCCAGTGGGACCCAGCATGTCATGCCCCCGTCCCCATTGACAAAAGAGTAAAAATAAATAAAAAAAAGGAGGAAGAAAGAGTAAAAATAAATAAAAAAAGGAGGAAGAGGAGGAAAAGGAGGAAGTAGGGGAGGAGAAGGACGGGTAGGAGCGTAGGCTGCGCAAATGGGGTGTGGGGGGTTACGGGGTCACATCGTCCCAATTATTTCAATGTGGGGGACGTTAAAATGTTATACTGGACCTTTTAGTGTTACAAATGCCAATTTTGGCGCGCTTTGCGCGTATTATTTTCAATGTTTCATTATTTAAGTTTAACAAATAGCTTCAGGAATGTTTTTCTGGACCATTTTAGTTCCAAAACTGATTTATTTTTCTACAGGTTTCAACATTATAATGGATATTCTAAATATAATATAATATCATACTTGACCTTTTAAGTGTTAAAAATGACAATTTTTGCGAACTTCTCGCGTATTAGTTTCAATGTTTTATTATTCAAACTTAACAAAATGGCTTCATGAACGTTTTTCTGGAACATTTTAGTTCAAAAAACTGAAAATGTTTGCGCGCTTCGTGCACATCTTTTCTACAGGTATGAACATTATAAGGGTCTCGGAGTCCAAGCCCCTTGGAAGTGGGGGTGCTGGGGGAGCTGCAGCAAGTACAAGTAATTATAAAATACTTTGTATTGAACATTATGAGGATACTGTTAAAAAAAGAGTAAGAAAAAAAAAAAAAAAAAAAAAGTGTCGGTAACTTTAAATCCTCTATACAATTTATTTGGATAGACAAATCCTGTTTAATTATTTTTCAGAGGCCCCACAATTCGTAACACGAGCTGAAAGGTCTGGTCGATTATTCTCCACCATACAATTGTTGTGTGCGTAACTGTGAACACATATGATAATACGTAGGTCAAAATAAAACATTTCGGTAATCATATAATGTAAATTTACGATATGTGTTAAAGTTCACATTAGGCCTAGAGATAATATTGCAATCTGAAATTAAACAACATGCAATTGAAACACATTAATATTCACCTCACTGTCCACTCATCCTCTATTGTATTCATTTCATATGCGTATTATACTTCGCGTTTTTATGAACGTGTAGTTTACAGTTCTGAAATCTTTTTCTTCTGTACATTGCGCGGTGCTTTGGCAACGCAGCGCAGATAATTGTTAATGTAAGTTTTGTATCAAAATAATGCTACTAATATCCTGTATCCAAATATGTTTAAAAGTTTTATACTACGCTATACTTTACTGGAAGATATAATGCTTTAAATAGGTATCGAAACTTTTGAGACACCCTGTAGTATAGCGTTTTTTTAGCTAGTTTGAGCTTATACGCTCCTCCTGGCTTAATATCACCGCCCAATAGCATTCTCAAATCCGAGACATTTCGCTATCGTAGTACGCCTTTAATCTAATTTAATCGAGACTAGCTGTTTTGTCGGATGCGATTTCGTATTCCAAGAAACCCCTTATGGTTTTTTGGTTCTCTTTTCTTTTCTCTCTCTGGAACCCCTTATGTTAACTGTCAATCAAAGATGTCATGATATGTTTGCAAGATATTGACCAATCATCAGGAACAGCACTTGATCAAAAATGTGAGAGGTCCCATGTCATTTTTTAGGACCCCGTAGGACTTTAAAAAAGAAATTTAAGGGGTCCCCTAAGAAATTGAGGGTCCTGAAGTTTGGGTATTTGAAAATGGTCGAAACTTATACAGTCGCTAACACAGATACGCAGACTGCGCACTCAGTGCGCACGGCCAAGTTAGCATGTGTTAATCATATACCTACCGGGTGAGTAAAAAAGTGTACTCTGATTGAAAAATAAATAAAACATATTTCTGACTACAAAATTAAGGCAACCAATAATTTAATCAATTACGCCATTTATCTGCTATCATCGGCAAAAAGAATCACGGCAATATATGTACCGTTTAGTAGATATAAATATTTCTGTAAAAGAACTGAATTTTATAACCGAACAAATTTGTGATTTCACGCTCAATGAGCGCTTAATAATGTGTACTAAGATTAACATGTAAAGGATTAAACAGTCTATTTATTAAACCAATTAAATAAATAATAGCCTTCTTCAGAATTTCTCCTCATTATTTAACATGAAATAAAGATAAAATATTATCACCACTTGTTAGTTAAAGTAGTTGCAAGGATTTAAAAATGATCCTTAGATTTCATAAACATGATAAACAAGACGAGGACATGGAATAAAAATGGCCAACTGAGTGACTATCTGATACTGTATAAAATATTCAATAAAGTATTTTGATAACAAATAATATTGCACCTTTTTTTCGATTAAGTAAATATTGTCCTCGATACAGTTAAAATATACGGTCAAAATATCGATGTCCAGAGTAAAACTCTCTCTACATGGACTTTCATTCTTAAAGACAATTTGAATTCAGGAAAGTCCAGCAATAGGCAAATAATCAAGCAGCTCTTCCTTTTACGTGACCACCATTATTGTTAATACAAAGTTTCGCTCTGGTCTTCATGCTGTTGATGGCGCGCTTGGAGATCCTTCTTCGACGCAAATCTCTACATGCATTGTCAATACGTTGCCGTAGTACTTGAAGACTTTAGAACCTTTTGTCAGGACTGTAATTTGTTATTGCTTATGATACCTGATGATATGGTGCCTTGTTTGGATCTAAAAATGGCCACGTTTATTGAAATACGTGTAAAATGAGTTTCTTTTAACCAATTATAACCAAATAAAGTTCTTATTAAAGCTAATTAATAGGTCTTGTTAACCATTACAATAATTTGGGTGACAAATTCTCAAATTTCTTTTTAAAAATCCTTCAAGTTGAGTACACTCTTTTTTGACTCACCCTGTATGTGTGGTATACATATGTCATATTACTAAATCAGTAGAAGATACTGATAGAATGTATTTATATAAAAATCATTGAAGCTTTCGCGGTGGAATTTGCCAGTGATTTAGAAATGTTTGATTTTTTAAATTTAAATTTTACTTTTTTACGGACAGTTTTAATGAATTTATATTGTAAGCAAAGGATGGATCCATTTCCATACACCGTCCAATGTAAGGGGTCCCCTCAATTTTGATCGGGACCCGCAAGTCTTTCCAATTTGAAACCTGACGCGTCAAACAAGAAAGCGAGAGGTCCATGACGCGCAGATGCGTCAGAATCCGACCCCGCCAATCATGCTACGACTCATATTTAATCATGGACGGTAGAACCCATCCATGATTTAATTTTTTGTTTGTTATAACGACTAAACACGCCCCCCCCCCCCCCCCCCCCTCAAAAAATAAATAAATAAATAAATATACTAATAAATAAATAAATAAATAAATAAATAAATAAATAAATAAATAAATAAATAAATAAATAAATAAATAAATAAATAAATAAATAAAAATAAAAATGGGCTCATCGCGTAGGGGTTTGCGGCAAAGGTGACTCCACATAGGTATGTGCGCGGGTATATAAGACCGATCTTTTGTTTCACGGCCTTAGATAAATAATCTTAATTCATATTATATAGAATCACATGAATAACACAGCGTGCAGTAAAACTGAAGCACAAGTTATGCCCGACTAGGCAATTATTTTTTGTTTAACTTTTTTGAGGAATCTTTTTGAGCTAATTTAATATCATTTCAGGTGAGAAAGTTAGACTTCCTGATGGCAGACGCCATACAGCAAGGTTGCACATCAGTAATTGTCTGTGGTCCTGTTCAGTCTAATTGTTGCCGAGCAACAGCAATATGCGCACGTACTTTAGGAATGCAGGTACACCTGTTGCTGAAAACTGATAAGGTGAGAAGGTCAAAAGGTCAAGAGAAAAGGTCAAAGGTTACCCTCCAATGAACTATGCGCACTTGCTCTTGGAATGCAGGTACACCTTTGACTGAGAACTGATAAGGTTAGAAGGTCAACAGGTCAAGGGAAAAGGTCAAAGGTTACCCTCAAATGAACAATGCGCTCTGCTCTTGGAATTCAGGTACACCTTTTACTAAATGATCTAGGGGCAAAGGTCAAAAAGATAACCCTCCAATGATCAATTCGCAAGTGCTACGGGAATACAGGAGACCTGTTGCTGAGAACTGATTAGGTGAGAAGGTCAAGCGGTAAATGTCAAAGGTAACCCTCCAATGAAGATTGCGCACGTTCTCCGGGAATGCAGTAAACCTGTTGCTGAAAACTGATAAGGTGAGAGTGTCAAAAGGTCCAGGGGAAAAAAACGGATAAGGTGAGAAGGTCAACAGTTCAAGGGGCAAAGGTCAAAGGTAACCCTCCAATGAAGAATGCGCACGTTCTCCGGGAATGCAGGAAACCGGTTGCTGAGAACTGATAAGGTCAACAGGTCAAGGGGAATAGGTCAAAGGTGACCCTCCAATGCAGAATGCGCACGTGCTCCGGGGATGCACGAGACCTGTTGCTGAGAACTGATAAGGTGAGAAGGTCAAATGATCTAGGGGCAAAGATCAAAAAGATAACCCTCCAATGATCAATTCGCAAGTGCTACGGGAATATAGGAGACCTGTTGCTGAGAACTGATTAGGTGAGAAGGTCAAGGGGTAAATGTCAAAGGTAACCCTCCAATGAAGATTGCGCACGTTCTCCGGGAATGCAGGAAACCGGTTGCTGAGAACTGAGAAGGTCAACAGTTCAAGGGGCAAAGGTCAAAGGTAACCCTCCAATGAAGAATGCGCACGTTCTCCGGGGATGCACGAGACCTGTTGCTGAGAACTGATAAGGTGAGAAGGTCAACGGGTCAAGGGGCAAAGGTCAAAGGTAACCCTCGAATGAACAATGCGCACATGCTCCGGGAATGCAGGAGACCTGTTGCCGAGAACTGATAAAGTGTGAAGGTCAAAAGGTCAAGGGGCAAAGGTTAAAAAGTAACCCTCAGAAAGTCATTGAGCAATTTCTGTTGCATTTCTGGTCAAAAATACTTTAACATTTAAGAAGAAATGGCAACTTCCAAGTTGAATTATTATAACCATGACAATACTGAAAACAGCTCTAAAAGCCATGCAAAGGTGATTAATAATCCCAATAATTGTTCATAAACATTAAAAGCACTCTGTATGTTATAATTTATTGACAGGACCCCGGTTCCATGCCATGTACTGCCAACTATCTTCTGGATCATATGATGGGGGCTCATATCTATTTCATTCCAAGCACGTCGAGATTAATTGAAGATATATGGCCAAGAATGAGACAACTGGCAACTAAAATTTGGTATAGTATTCGTTATTTTGTGTGTAGTGTCTATTGTCTAAAGACATGTTGCTTGTTTGGTATCACGCATCGAAAAATGCATCGAGGAGATCAGACTATGGATGCGTGAAAACTTTCTTAAACCCAACGACAGCAAAACCGAGTTTCTCATCATCGGCTCAAAACACCATAAATCTAAGACTGTCATCAATAATATTGTCATCGGGAACTAACAAGTTGTACCGTCTAGTGATGCACGTAATTTGGGTGTCATCTTCGACTCGGACATGTCTCAAAAACCACAAATCTCTTCAACCATCAAGGCTGCTTATTGTCAAATCCGTAACATAGGTAAGATTCGTAAATACCTCACCAAAGAAGCAACTCAATTCATCGTTCATTCACTTGTTACATCTCGCTTGGACATGTGTAATTCACTTCTTTATGGAATACCTGGTAATCAACTTCAACGTCTGCAACGTGCCCAAAATACAGCCGCACGTCTCATAACTCTCACCAAGAAACGCTCTCACATCACCCCTGTACTCATTGACTTGCACTGGTTACCAATAAAAACAACGCATTGACTACAAGATTCTTGTTATTGTTTTCAAATCACTCCATGTATTAGCACCATCATACTTAGCGGACCTTTGTCATGCTTATGCACCTCATCGCACAGGACTACGTTCTGCAAATCGTCAATTTATCTGTGAATCTAGATCTAATCACTCTTTCGGGGATCGCGTATACAACATGTGCTCCAAAACTGTGGAACCGTCTTCCCATACATGACAGGAACTGCTGTATATCATCATTTAAGACAGCTCTAAAAACTCACTTGTTCAAAACTGCTTTTGCCAATGACTTGTAATGTTGTATATTACATGCACGTGTGCAGTTGGTATACATGTAGTATAGTATATCTTATTATGATTTCTGCATTTGTATTGCTTTTAATCATGTTCTCTGTTTGTTTCTTTTGTCTGTAGCGCAGTGAGCGGCTTTGTTTGACGGATACTTGAGCTTTATAAGTTTCCATTAGTATTATTATTATTATGACGTTTCTCCATGTTGTCAGTATGTGTCCCCAATCGTATTACATCTGCATATTGACGTATGGTGGTTGGTATGTCATAGTGACGTATATAGTGACGTATCTCCTAATGTTGTCACTGTGTGTCCCCAATATATTACATCTACACATTGACGTATGATCGGTGGTATGTGATAGTGACGTATCTCCTAATGTTGTCAGTGTGTGTCCCCAACATATTACATCTACATATTGACGTATGATCGGTGGTGTGTCATAGTGACGTATCTCCTAATGTTGTCAGTATGTGTCCCCAATCGTATCACATCTACATATTGACGTATGGTTGGTGGTATGTCATAATGACGTATCTCCATGTTGTCAGTATGTGTCCCCAATCGTATTACATCTACATATTGACGTATGGTGGTTGGTATGTCATAGTGACGTATACAGTGACGTATCTCCTAATGTTGTCAGTGTGTTTCCCCAATATATTACATCTACACATTGACGTATGATCGGTGGTATGTCATAGTGACGTATGTCCCAATGTTGTCAGTATGTGTCCCCACTCGTATTGCATCTACATATTGACGTATGGTCGGTGGTATGTCATAGTGTCGTATCTCCTAATGTTGTCAGTGTGTTTCCTCAATCGTATTACATCTACATAGGGACGTATGGTCGGTGGTATGTCACAGTGTCGTATCTCCTAATGTTGTCAGTGTGTGTCCCCAACATATTACATATACATATTGACGTATTATCGGTGGTGTGTCTTAGTGGCGTATCTCCTAATGTTGTCAGTATGTGTCCCCAATCGTATTACATCTACATATTGACGTATGGTTGGTGGTATGTCATAATGACGTATTTACCGGACTTGTTTCATCTTGTAGGCATTGATAAGACAAGGAAAAAAAGTCAATTATTATTTTGGAATCTTAGGTCAACAAGGGGTCACTATAGGTTAAAATGTGATTTTCACTTACAACGCCCTTGCAATTTATAGAAATGACCTAGGATCGTCAGAATTAGTCAACATATGCCTTATGACCGTATGCATATATAATAATTTTATAATCGAACTTTATTTGGGGTCACTAGGGGTCAAAATGTTAATTTTCACTTATACCACTTTAAATCCTTCTTGTCTCAGAGGATATGACCGATGACCGTCACAATTGGTCAAAAGATTCCTTTGTTCCATGCTCATTATAGGGTCTCCAGCAAATAAAAGTGACATATGTCATATGGGGTTGCTAGCAGTGGTAAATTGTAAGACATACTCCGATTTTGACCAGCCTTGTAGGCATTGATAAGACAAGAACAAAAGTCAATCGTTATTTTGGATTCATAGTTCAACAAGGGGTCACTATAGGTCAAAATGTCATTTTTCATTCCAGTCACTCAAAATGCTATTTTTTCAGGAGGAAACGACTAATGATCGTCAGAATTAGTCAATAGATTCCTCGGATCTATGTTCAGAATGGATGCTCCGCGATTAAAAGTGACATGTCATATGAGGTCACTAGGGGTCATTGACCTAAACAAGGGTAAAATGTAAGACATGATCTGATTTTTACCGGATTTGTTTCATCTTGCTAGGGATCATTTTCTCATTAAAAATCATGGTGGCCTGGTCTTAGACCAGAGCAATATCTAGTTTAAATTGTTATTTAGCTGCAGATATACATTATACCTAACATTGCATACATCAACAACACTTAAAAATGCATTTAAAAAGTGAAATACATCCATTCATGTATCATAAACTGCTCACAAAAAGTATCGAAACACTTAGAAATGATCCAATATATAACGGCTCGAAAGGGTATGCATTAATCGAAGCAAATAATCAAGTGCATAATTTTGTTCTGCGTATTTTGACACCTCGATCGATGAGATACGATGTTGCGGAGCGGAGTTATTGTCATTTCAATGATCGTAGGTCCAGTGTCAAAAGTGACAATCATCCTATACAAAGAGGTTTGCATTACTGTTTAGAATGATCAGATTCGTGCTTTTCAATAGGGATGAGTGTCACTTTTGAAACTGGACCCACGGTCATTGAAATGACAATAACTTCACTCCGCTACATCGTATCTCAACGATCGAGGTGTCAATATACGCAGAACAAAATTATGCACTTGGTTATTTGCTTCGAATAATGCATACCCTTTCGAGCCGTTATGTATTGGATCATTTCTACGTGTTTCGATACTTTTTGTGAGCAGTTTATATCGTCATACAGTATCGTCGCGAACTGAACTTGTAACCTTGACAGTGGCCTATAATACACTTGTAGATCATTCAAACCCAGTCAACCAAAAGATTCTTCTTTGCACGGAACGTTTTGCTTCGATTTGAAATCTCCTCGCACCTTCACAGTTCTATCATGGCGTCATCACCGCTACGACGACTTGTAGACTACCAAGCTCCGCCCTGGGCAGTAGGACTTAACGCCCTACCCACGCATAGAGTAAAGGTAAGACTTGACTAGCTACTTATTACAATTATATGATTACGAGTAATTATGGACATAATAAAAAGATCTGGAAAAAGATCCAGTCGCTTTATAAGCGACAACATCGACGTGTTGTAAAACCCGTTTAAGATGTAAAAGTATAGGGAAACTATTTATTGGCGTGGAATCTAAAGCGTATTCTTTCATTTAAATGAGCTTAAAATATGTTTTCCTCAACCAATTTTGACGAACTAAAATATTAAAGCTAATGAAATTATATTACAGATTAATATTAGTTGAGGGAGATTGTATATAAGGATTAAAAAAAAACAATATTGGAAATTATATTGGCTCTAACTCAATCTTAATTTCTTCTAGCTTGCCCAGTGTAACACTCCTATTGAAAAATGGAATCTTCCAGGTGTTCCAGAAGAATTTGATGTGTATATCAAGAGAGATGACTTGACTGGCAGTGTTACTAGCGGAAACAAAGTAAGTGACCTCAGAGGGTGACCTAAAAAGTGTCGGTAACTTTAAATCCCCATAAAATAATTAGATATTGGAGGTGGTTCTTCTGATATATAAGATGTTTTTATGGCATGGAGTAAGGTTGTTAAAAGCCGCCAACCTCCAAACAACATTGAACTCATGGAAAGTTTCTTATGGTATAACGATAACATTCGGGTTGGCAAAAAAACGATATATTACCGTCATTGGGTAAAAAATGGGGTTCATTTTGTAAATGATCTGATCAAGGAAAATGGTACTTTTCTCTCTTTAGACGAATTCCGAAGGAAATATAACATTAGAACAATTGTTTTTGAATATGGGGCACTTATAAATGCCCTAAAAATCGTGCAATCACTGCCTACAGAACAATAACAAAGTCGTATACATGTATTACGCTCGATATCAAAGGTTCAAGAATGATCATGCCAAGAATCCAACCCACAAAGTAGTGATTTTGTCATTTCAATCTATCTACCCCCTTTGGGCATATCAATTACTCATAAAGAGCTGTTACAGTTAGTGATAGTGACAGCACAGGGCAGAGGTCAAAATTGACTCTATCCCGACCATGGTTGGCTACTCAATTAACCTACATATGACCCAGTAAAACCAAATTGTCCCTACACATAAAATATGGCACACACTAAAATCTTATGCACACACATAATTATTATAATTATGTGGATATGGTACAAAATTAAAAAAAAGTGTTATAGTTTTCAAAGCTGAAAAGTTAAATATAATGCAATCAAACAGACAGTGAAGGTATGATATCACTGACAATAAATAATTAGAGTTATCAGTCATTTATAAAAGTTAATGCCAGCATGTTATTGTAAACATGGATATTTTCGCACTTGATTCCTTTTCGCGCTTGAAGCAGCTACTGCGAAAATAAAAATGCTTGGCAATATTTCCTTTGTGTGTAAGTCATTGAATATAAGGAACTTTCAAATCGGGAATATAAACACAAGCCAAATGATTATAAAATTGGCAAAGCGCGAACATTTAACTGTACAAAATTTACACCTTTTTAAAGAACTTGAGATGCTTGCCTTTTGAATCTCTCTATACTATGGTGATTTCAGTGAAAGATGGAACATGACTTTTATCTTTTGCAATGCTAAACTTCCACAATGTCAAACGATACCTTCTATGGTAAATGGACAATTTTCTGATCTAAATATTCTGTTCAGTATAAAGTTAAACATGAATTTAAAACCTCTACAACACCAATACAAAGCATTTAATCAAAAGGTCATGTTCCATCTTATGATGAATGCACTATAGTAGCTGTATACCATAGGCCAAGTTCACACACATCTCAGTAGAATTGTAGATTCATTCTTGTACTATGTGTCAGGTACAATTCACATTGTGTTCCCTGTACGAATAGTATAGCAAAATAAAAAAATAAAAACTTGTTTAGCGTCCCCTTCCGCTTCCTTTTTTGGGTCCACTTCAATTTTCTTTTTTCTAATTTCAGTCATATAACTTCTTTTTTTGTGTTTCAGAGGTTGAGATGTTTGTAACAAATGTGTATCTTCCTTACATGCATTTTAAATAAGTTTTGTAGTGATCAACCCCCCAGAACCCTGAAATAAAACAGATTAAAAAAGACCTGTTCGCAAATTGTATTGCTTACTAGGGCGATTTTGCACTAAAAAGTGGGCACAAATAAAAAATAAAAAGGGCCTTCTCCTTCCTTTATTAGAAAAAGGTCCGGACGCTAAACATATTTTTATTTTTATTTGCCTAAGTCATCAGTATTATTTGATTTGATATAATTGTATTTTCGACAGTCAACAGTCTGGATTTGTTTCTTCTTTTTCATATCGGTATTTTCCATTATGCAGGCATTGTAAATCAATGAATGTCATGAATGATATTTTATTGCAATCATTTTTAGTAACATTGAAATCATACCTAGAAACACTGATTTGCTTGGAAAAAATAAATTGCTTCACAAAATGCCTTAGGGGAGCCATTTAACCGAATGTATGCTGTTTCAATCTAATGATAGCATAGTCATGCCCCCCCCCCCCCCCCCCACCCCCTTTGGACACGCTACTGAATCTCCTTTTATAAAACCTATTTCAACAATTAGCTACAGATGCTCATAAACAGCTCAGAACAGAAAAGCATGCTAGCTATAAATAGTAATATTTCCAAAAGTAGTGTACCAGGCGGTTGAAGTTTTGCTATTAAAATGCACTATGAATACTCAATCATACTTTAAATCCACATTACTAGTAGTAGTATTTCGGTCCCACACATAATACCACCACACACTTGACCTTACAGTTCTGAGGTCAGACAAACCTACCCACAAACTAATAGCTGCAGTGTTGACAGCCATATTACTATACAGGTCAAAGTTATTAACCCACAGTAAATTCAACTGTTCAATTTGACAGCTGTCTACGTCATACGCGTCATAAAACGGAAAAAATTGCCGGTCTGAAAATCACTAGTTTGTGCATTGGATTCTTCTCATGATTCTCTAATCTCGTCTACAGAGGTCAAACGAGAATAAATTGATGAATGGGAAAACAAATTAGACATATCCTATAGTTTGGAAAAATGATAGCAATAATGTTTGGGCAAAGTTTAGATCTAAAATCCTACACCATTTTTACTGGTTGCAATTTGGTGTAGGCCTATACAATTAAACTCCTTGAGTTTGATAAATTAGTAAGCTTTTGACATTCTTAGCTATTGTCACATTCAAAGACATAACAACGGAGAAGATTGATTACGTTGAAAAACCATAAAACACATAAGTCAGTGTTACCTGTTTGCCACGCAAATCTTTCATTTGAGCAATTAATTCTAGCCGCATTTAATTTTTAGTTGAAAATCTCAACTAGCTTCAACCTTGAGATATGACGCCAACAACGCCACCACTCATTTTGATAACAAAGTTCTATACCCTGTTTGAACTTGATGTTATCCAACCATGCCATCATTTCTATTATTAAGAGTCTGTATAACATATTTTCCTTTGGTTGAAGTTCAAAAATCTGCACTGGCCATAACGGATTGAATCAAAATGCGTTGAGCACGTACTGTATCTCAGCACGTACTGTATCTAATCAGATACCGTACTTATGTATTAGGCCTACCAAAGATAGATTCACATCCTTCATGTACTTTGACTGGTGTAACATTTCAGTATAATAGGCCTAGGTAATATGTTATCTTCCAATTGAGGGAGTGGCGGTGATTTGAAATCTTGATCTGATCATTGACACACAGTGGCGTATCCAGTGGGACCCAGCATGTCATGCTCCCGTCCCCATTGACAAAAGAGTAAAAATAAATAAAAAAGGAGGAAGAAAGAGTAAAAATAAATAAAAAAGGAGGAAGAGGAGGAAAAGGAGGAAGTAGGGGAGGAGAAGGACGGGTAGGAGCGTAGGCTGCGCAAATGGGGTGTGGGGGGTTACGGGGTCACATCGTCCCAATTATTTCAATGTGGGGGACGTTAAAATGTTATACTGGACCTTTTAGTGTTACAAATGCCAATTTTGGCGCGCTTTGCGCGTATTATTTTCAATGTTTCATTATTTAAGTTTAACAAATAGCTTCAGGAATGTTTTTCTGGACCATTTTAGTTCCAAAACTGATTTATTTTTCTACAGGTTTCAACATTATAATGGATATTCTAAATATAATATAATATCATACTTGACCTTTTAAGTGTTAAAAATGTCAATTTTTGCGAACTTCTCGCGTATTAGTTTCAATGTTTCATTATTCAAACTTAACAAAATGGCTTCATGAACGTTTTTCTGGAACATTTTAGTTCAAAAAACTGAAAATGTTTGCGCGCTTCGTGCACATCTTTTCTACAGGTATGAACATTATAAGGGTCTCGGAGTCCAAGCCCCTTGGAAGTGGGGTGCTGGGGGAGCTGCAGCAAGTACAAGTAATTATAAAATACTTTGTATTGAACATTATGAGGATACTGTTAAAAAAAGAGTAAGAAAAAAAAGAAAAGAAAAAAAGTGTCGGTAACTTTAAATCCTCTATAAAATTTATTTGGATAGACAAATCCTGTATAATTATTTTTCAGAGGCCCCACAATTCGTAACACGAGCTAAAAGGTCTGGTCGATTCTTCTCCACCATGCAATTGTTGTGTGCGTAACTGTGAACACATATGATAATACGTAGGTCAAAATAAAACATTTCGCTAATCATATAATGTAAATTTACGATATGTGTTAACACTTTCCACGCGGCAGGCGTCAGCAGACGACATTCCAAAATGTCAATTTTTTTTCTTCAAAAATGTCAAAATTATTGAATTTCATAACCATATTTTGAATCACCATGAGAAATGCATTGAAATAAGTACAAACATACCTAGTATTGGTTAAGTAAACCTTGATATAGACTTTGACAATTGGGAAAGGTTTCTGACAAATCTGTTTTGAATATGGTAAAACTAATAGCCGCGTGGAAAGTGTTAAAGTTCACATTAGGCCTAAGGATAATATTGTAATCTGAAATTAAACTACATGCAATTGAAACACATTAATATTCACCCCACTGTCCACTCATCCTCTATTGTATTCATTTCATATGCGTATTATACTTCGCGTTTTTATGAACGTGTAGTTTAAAGTTCTGAAATCTTCTTCTTCTGTGCATTGCGCGGTGCTCTGGCAACGCAGCGTAGATAATTGTTAATGTAAGTTTTGTATCAAAATAATGCTACTTATATCCTGTATCCAAATATGTTTTAAGTTTTATACTGCGATATACTTTACTGGAAGATATCATCATCATCATCGGTCGTCCTTGGACGGAATAATGGAAGCAGCAGTTACAAATTTCCTCCAAGCAAGTTTATCCAACATAAGCTGTTGAACTTCATTGGGTTCAAGATCAAGGTCCTTTGAGATGCTGTCAGGATAGGTGGTGGATCTCCTGCCACGGGATGAATGGCCTTCACTTGGAGTCCAGAAAAGCACTCGGGAGACAGGTTGATCGGATGCTCGTAGGCAGTGTCCAGCAAACTGGAGCCGTCGCTTCCTTACTGGAAGATATAATGCTTTAAATAGGTATCGAAACTTTTGAGACACCCTGTAGTATAGCGTTTTATTAGCTATTTTGAGCTTATACGCTCCTCCTGGCTTAATATCACCGCCCATTAGCATAATCAAATCCGAGACATTTCGCTTTCGTAGTACGCCTTTAATCTAATTTAATCGAGACCAGCTGTTTTGTCGGATGCGATTTCGTATTCCGGGGAACCCTTATGGTTTTTTGTTTCTCTTTTCTTTTCTCTCTCTGGAACCCCTAACGTTAACTGTCAATCAAAGTTGTCATGATATGTTTGCAAGATATTGACCAATCATCAGGTATAGCACTGGATCAAAAATGTGAGAGGTCCCATGACATTTTCAGGACCCCGTAGGACTTTAAACAAGAAATTTAAGGGGTCCCCTAAGAAATTGAGGGTCCTGAAGTTTGGGTATTTGAAAATGGTCGAAACTGATACAGTCGCTAACACAGATACGCAGACTGCGCACTAGCAGTGTGCACGGCCAAACTAGCATGTGTAAATCATATACCTACAGGGTGAGTAATTACGCCATTTATCTGCTATCATCGGCAAAAAGAATCACGGCAATATATGTACCGTTTAGTAGATATGAATATTTCTGTAAAAGAACTGAATTTTGTAACCGAACAAAATTGTGATTTATCGCTCAATAAGCGCTTAAGGATTAAACTGTCTATTTATTAAACCAATTAAATAAATAATAGCCTTGTTCAGAATGTCTCCTAATTATTTAACATGAAATAAAGATAAAATATTATCACCACTTGTGAGTTAAAGTAGTTGCAAGGATTTAGAAATTATCCATAGATTTCATAAACATGATAAACAAGACGAGGACGTGGAATAAAAATGGCCAAAATGAGTGACTATCTGATACTGTATAAAATATACAATAAAGTATTTTGATAAAAAAATAATATTGCACCTATTTTTTTCATAAATATGTTCGATTGAGTAAATATTGTCCTCGATACAGTTTAAATATACGGTCAAAATATCAATGTCCACAGTAAGACTCTCTCTACTTGGACTTACATTATTGAAGACAATTTGTTTTCAGGTATGTCCAGCAATAGGTAAATAATCAAGCAGTCTTCTTTCTACGTGACCACTATTATTGTTAATACAAAGTCTCGCGCTGGTTTCATGCTGTTGATGGCGCGCTTGGAGATCCTTCTTCGACGCAAATCTCTACATGCATTGTCAATACGTTACCGTAGTACTTGAAGACTTTAGAACCTTTTGTCAGGACTGTAATTTGTTATTGCTTATGATACCTGATGATATGGTACCTTGTTTGGATCTAAAAGTGGCCACTTTTACTCAAATACGCGTAAAATGAGTTTCTTTTAACCAATTCTAACCAAAAAAGGTCTTATTAAAGCTAATTAAAAGGTCTTGTTAACTATTAAAATAATTTGGGTGACGAATTCTCATATTTCTTTAATAAAAATTCTTCAAGTTGAGTACACTCTTTTTTTTGACTTACCCTGTATGTCGTGATATACCTATGTCATATTACTAAATCAGTAGAAGATACTGATATAATGTGTTTATATAAAAATCATTGAAACTTTCGCGGAAGCAATTTGCCAGTGATTTAGAAATGTTTGATTTTTTAAATTTAAATTTTACTTTTTACGGACAGTTTTAATGAATTTATATTGTAAGTAAAGGATGGATATGTGACTTGACTTACTTGACTTAGGGCGGATGATTTTTCCGAACCACAATGCCTCTCCAGATCTTCCTATCCAACATAGCTGTCTTGATTTCTTCCACCTGCAGTCCTGTATCACGTTTGAGTATGTTAATGTAGGTCAGGGCTGGTCTACCACGCTTTCTTGCTCCGTGCTTTGGGATCCAATGTATAAGTTTGTGTACAAGCTCCTTGGACCCTCTGAAGCAGTGTCCAGCAAATCTTGCTCTGTGTTCTCTGATCTTGTCCGAGACTTTTGGCATGTCCCCATACAGGTCCTTATTTGTCACATGCTGACTCCAGTTGATGTTGAACACAGATCTTAGCATCCTAGTGTAGCATCCATCCAGTTGTTTACCAAGCTTTGGGGTGACTGTCCATGCCTCACATCCATAAAGGAGGACGGATTCTACTGTAGCTATGAATAGTCTTTCTTTGAGCTTTCTGGATAATGATTTAGCCTTCCATAGCTGACTAAGTTTGCCACACGCTCTCCATGCAGCTGCTTTGCGTGTTTTGATGTCCTTTTCAGTGTTGTTCATCCAGGCTCCAAGGTATTTGAAGTCTTCCACTTTATCAAGGCGCATGCCTTCACTTGTGGTAATTACAGGTACTTGCGTCTGGTTGAAGGACATGTACTTCGTCTTTGCAGCGTTCATTTTGAGCCCAACTCTTCCCACTGAAGTCTCCACTCTATTGAGTAGTGATTGCGCTTGAGACACTTCCTCAGACAACAGTGCAATGTCATCAGCAAAGTCTAAGTCTTTTACTACGGTTGGTCCTATTCTTCTGCTGCTTCTTTTTGTTAGGTGGAATCCTAGCTCTTCTTCTCTGCCATCTATGGCCTCTCTTAGGGCATAGTCAAGAACAATGACAAAAAGATATGGAGCCAGGGTGTCTCCTTGTAATACTCCAGCCAGTATCTCAAACACTTCTGTTTCTCCATCTGGTGATATGACCTTTGCCTTGGTGTCTTTGTATATGTCTGCCATCGCATTTGTAAGCTGATCAGGTACACCATAGGCTTTCAATATTTGCAGCATTCGTCCCCTATGTATTGTGTCAAACGCTTTCTTGAAGTCGATAAAGGTTATGATGGCTGGCAGGTGATTTGATCTTATTCCCTCAATAATTCTTCGAAGGGCAAGTATATGACCTACAGTGGTACGTCCTACTCTGAAGCCATTTTGATTAGCTCTTAGGTGGACGTCGAGCTCCGGTCTAATTCTGTTGAGTATCATCTTGTTGTATAGCTTGGCAACAATTGAACTCAGGCTTATTCCACGGTAGTTACCCCCCAAGCTGAGATCACCTGATTTCGGTATTGGTACTATGTTGAGAATGGACCACTGTTCTGGCTTTTTCCCGTTCAACAAGGCATCATTGCAGAAGTCGAGAATGTTATCCAGATCACATCTTTTGAGCATTTCAGGTGTAATACCATCTTCCCCACAGCGTTTCCCCTCTACTAGTGCCTTCTTAGCCTTCTCATATTCCTCCAAGTCAAAGGTTCCTACTTTAATGTTGAGATCTGATAGTATTGGAGCAATTTCCTCATCCTCATTACTTATATGTGGTGGGCTCCCAAGTAGATTTTTGAAGTGAGTGTACCAGTTGTTTAATCTCTCCTTTTGCGTGGACCCTTTGATTTGCCCCTTTCTTGTTGTCAGTCTTCCTGATATTTGGTTTATCAGTTTCCAACTCTTACCATGCTTGCTGTTTATGTGAGCATTTTCTACCTCTCTTAGCTTATTGGTAAGGTCTTTCTCTTTCACTTGATCATAAGCCTCCCCTAGGCTCTTCTTAGCATCCTTATAATCTCTGCTATTAATCTCATTGCTAGTGTCTAGTTGATATTTTGCGTAAGCTTCATCAATTTTTGTTCTCGCCCCGATAACCTGGGCGTCTTTTGAGAAGTAGTTTCTTTTCTCTTTCTTCCTCGCAGGAATGACTTCCTCTGCAGCTTCTTGAGTGGCTGTAATGAACCTTGTGTATTTCTCAGTTGCAGTTTCTACGTCATCCTGAAGGGGCTGAAACCTATTGCGCACCTCTATACTGTATTTAGCTTGTAGATCTTGATCAGTTGTCAATAGATTCCAATCGTACTGCTTTTTCCGTTTGATGATCTTACTCTTCCTGAGGCTTTTTACGGACAGTTTTAATGAATTTATATTGTAAGTAAAGGATGGATATGTAATTTACAGAATTTCTTAAGGTTTCCATTTCCATACATCGTCAAATTTAAGGGGTTCCTTCAATTTTGATCGGGACCCGCAAGTCTTTCCAATTTGAAACCTGACGCGTCAAACAAGAAAGTGAGAGGTCCAGGACGCGCAGACGCGTCAGAATGCGACCCCCGCCAATCATGCTACGACTCATATATAATTATGGACGGTAGAACCCATCCATGGTCTATTTTTTCTTCTTTTTCTGACAACTAAACACCGCCCCCCCCCCCCCCTCAATAAAATAAAAATAAAAATGAATAAATAAATAAATAATAATAAAAAAAATAAAAAATGGTCTCATCGCGTAAGGATTGCGGCAAAGATAACTCTACATAGGTATGTGCGCGGGTATATGAGACCGATCTTTTGTTTTCACGGCCTTAAATAAATAATCTTAATTCATATTATAAAGAATCACATGAATACCACAGCGTGCAGTAAACCTGAAGCACAAGTTATGCCCGACTAGGCAATTATTTTTTACATTTTTGAGGAATCTTTCTGAGCCAATTTAATATCATTTCAGGTGAGAAAGTTAGACTTCCTGATGGCAGACGCCATACAGCAAGGTTGCACATCAGTGATTGTCTGTGGTTTTGTTCAGTCTAATTGTTGCCGAGCAACATCAATATGCGCACGTGAACTAGGAATGCAGGTACACCTGTTGCTGAGAACTGATAAGGTGAGAAGGTCAAAAGGTCAAGAGAAAAGGTCAAAGGTTACCCTCCAATGAACAATGCGCTCTGCTCTGGGAATTCAGGTACACCTTTTACTAAATGATCTAGGGGCAAAGGTAAAAAAAGATAGCCCTCCAATGAACAATTCGCAAGTGCTACGGGATACAGGAGACCTGTTGCCGAGAACTGATTAGTTGATAAGGTCAACAGTTCAAGGGACAAAGGTCAAAGGTAACCCTCCAATGAAGAATGCGCACGTTCTTCGGGAATGCAGGATACATGTTGATGAGAACTGATAGGTGAGAAGGTCAAATGATCTAGGGGCAAAGATCAAAAAGATATAACCCTCCAATGAACAATGCGCACGTTCTCCAGGAATGCAGGAAACCTGTTGCTGAGAACTGATAGGTGAGAAGGTCAACAGGTCAAGGGAAATAGGTCAAAAATACTTTAACATTTAAGAAGAAATGGCAACTTCCAAGTTGAATTATTATAACCCTGACAATACTGAACAAATAATGAAAGTTGTAAACGAATAAGTCCAGTAAAACAGCTCTAAAAGCCATGCAAACGTGATTAATAATCGCAATAATTGTTCACAAGCATTAAAAGCACTCTGTATTTTATAATTTATTGACAGGACCCCGGTTCCGTGCCATGTACTGCCAACTATCTGCTGGATCATATGATGGGAGCTCATATCTACTTCATTCCAAGCACGACGAGATTAAATGAAGATGTATGGCCAAGAATGAGACAACTAGCAACTAAAATTTGGTATAGTATTCGTTATTTTGTGTCTAGTGTATAATGTCTAATACTTGTCGGTGACCAGCTGCATTTCAGGAAATTTCTCCGCTAATAATCCCATATTAAGGGGGACATAAGGAAGTAACTTTCCGAATTTTGTGAGTGCTGTAGTTATTGAACTATGACTCAAATGTTCATAAAAGGATACATTTTTAGAAAGGAAATAGGTCATAGAATCCAAATTTTGCGTCAAATTTTTTGAGAAAATAAAAAACCCACTTTTTTGACCCAAAAAAGTTCAACAAAGCTAAAAATAATAATTTTGAGTACAAATTTCTCAAATTGCTCGATTATAATGTAAAGACACTAACTTAGGGATTTTTTTAAAACCTAATTTAATATTTTTTAAAATAATTTATTGACAAACAAAATTGGAAAAAATGTGAAAAAAACACACTTTTTTGGTGCTTTTTGGTCAACATTTATTTATTTTTTAGATAAGGTTTAAAAAAACACTTCCCTAAGTTAGTGTCTTTTCATCATAATCTAGAAATTTGGGAATTCCTTGCTCAAAATTATTTCTGTTAGCTTTGTTGAACTTTTTTGTGATTTTCTCAAATTATAAACATTTTTGATCAGAATTAGACGCAAAATTTGGATTCTCTGATCCATTTTTTCCCAAAAAGGTATACTTTTATATGCATTTGATTAATAGTTCAATAGTTACAGCACTCACAGAATTCAAAAAATCATGTCAAAAACTTCCTTGAGTCCCCCCTTAACCCTAACACACTTGAGTACTACGAATTACTACGATGCGGTGCTTGTGTCACCCGGCTCGGCAGTTTTTCGATGAAATAATGGCCCATGGTATATACAGGGCGTAATATACTCCGCCTAGTATGGTTTCCCCCGTGGCCTAGCGGTAGATCGTCTGCCTCTGAACCCAGAGGTCCGGAGTTCGAGCCCCGGGGGAGTAAGGGGTACTTTTCCCCCTCGCCATTTGGCCGCGAAAAAGAATTCTTTGGAAAAGGTGCCTCGGGGGTTAGGGTTATAGAGCGATTTTGTTCACTGTTTTTCTTTTTTCATTTTGTTTCTTCTAATTTTGGTCTGATTAACCCTAACCCTAATACTACGAATTAATACGATGCGGTGTGCTTGTGTCACCCGGCTCAGCAGTTTTCGATGAAATAATGGCCCCAGGGTATATACAGGGCGGAATATACTCCGCCAGGTATGGTTGTCCCGTGGCCTAGCAGTACCGGGTGGTTCAAAAAAAGTTGACCCAAGTTCAAAGTAATTTTTCAACCACATTTAAAGTTTCATATAATTTCTGTTTGCTTAGTCTTAATCAGCAGTAAGTTTTGAAATTATTCTCATAAGATGGTACATTTATCTTGGTTGGTTCTTCAGATATGGTTCATTACAGAAAGCATGCACAAACCTGCCTTGGCCACGGGAGCGTCCTTTAGTGGAGATGGAATGCACAAAGTGGACTTACACACGATTGGTCACAAATTGTAAAAATAGGAGGAAAAAAAACAAGGAGACATCTGAGACATCTGTCTGGTGCTTGTACCTATACGTATCTACGTTTCTTTGTTGAATGTGAATGGCACATAAGCATAGAGATTGGGATACTTTGTCAGGGCGGGCTTTTCAATTCTGAAACTAGAGCATGCTGTTTTGTTTAAGACAAAAACTAAATAACGCTCCCGTGGACAAGTCAGTTTTGTACATGTTTTCTGTAATGAACCATATCTAAAGAACCCAACAAGCTAAACGTGCCATCTTTTCAGGATAATTTCAAAACTTACTACTGATTAAGACTAAGCAAACAGAAATTATTTGAAACTTTAAATGTGGTTGAAAAATTACTTTGAACTTGGGTCAACTTTTTTTTGAACCACCCGGTATATCGTCTGCCTCTGAACCCAGAGGTCCGGGGTTCGAGCCCTTAGGGAGTGGGGGCACTTTTTCACCTTGCTATTTGGCCGCGAAAAAAAAAACTTTGGAAAAGGTGCCTCGGGGTTAGGGTTATGGGACCATTTTCAAGCGCTGTTTTTGTCTGATAATAAAGATTTTCAACAAGTAAAAAACGATTCCTAGGTAATTGTATGAGGAATATAATAAAACTAGTATGACAAAATTTGACAAAATATAGTTTGAGTTATCTTTGCAGAGCCTAAAATGGTCAAATTCATGATCATGGTTGGATTCATTGAACTCTTTCCTACAAAAAAATGTATACTTTTATATAGATTAAATGAATAATGAAGAAGTTACGGCAGTTTTATGGAGGCTGTACCTGAAGGTGCACAGCCCCCTTGAGCTAATCAAGTCGGCCATAACCTATCCAGCAGGCTTGACTAGCCTGTTTGACTAGTTTAAGCTAGTCCAGTAGGTTTGACTAGCCTACTCGACTAGTTTAAAGTTAGTCCAGTCTGTGCCTGACTAGTTTAAGTTTTCAGTGCAGCCTCGTAGCCCATAATAAATACGTATTTTTAAAATACACTTGTCAGTTATGTGCTGACGTAAGTATATATACATATCCACGCAATCACAGATTCGCGTGTAAATGATGCGTCGAATATGCCCTGGCATCACTGCACCAACATTTAATATTTCTATTCAATTTAGGAAAGAAACCGGTGAGAAGGCGTACTGTTTGCCATATGGAGGTTCCACATCTGTCGGAATGTTTGGATATGTCGATGCATTTTATGAAATGGAAAAACAGGTGAGGCTATAATACTACTTTCTATTTATGTCATTTTTGTGTGTTAATCTTTTGAATAACATTGATTAAAATGGTACCAAACTTATAGCTCTGTATGTGATTTTGTTTTCTTCTTTCATTATTCTCGTATAGAGCGCAAAATAGATCTCTATGGAATAGATCTGTATGTGAAACGCGTAGAATTTGCGATGTTCAAATAGCTCATGGAATAGATCTGTATGTGATGCGTCGTCAACACGTTATAGATCTGTATGTGATACACACTTACGTATGGGCAAAAGTAGAATAATATAATTTATTTTAATTTTATTTATTTATTTATTTATTTGAACATACACTTTTACATCAGTGGCACTCGTCTATTATACATACAATAATTGACAAAACAAAGAGCATGAATAATTATTATATAGTCATGTATACAACAGTCTCAAAAGACTCACTTTGAGTTCCTGATACTACATCTAACTGCCCACGCACGTTTAAGGTATGATTTTCAGAATTGGTCAAAGATAGCATATGCATAACGGGCATCTTTAGTTTGTCTGTAAAGCGTGGTGATATTAATTGGACAACCGAGCATTATATACAATTTTGAGTCCAGATTACTGATAATGAATTCCAGCCAAACATCACTAAAACCATTGTTGCATAGGTTATTTTCGAGTTTGAGATATTCCTCGACCCTTATCTCATTCAGAGATCTACATGTAAATAAGAAATGTTTCAAGTCTTCCACTGAATTTTAGACTAATATAGAATAGCGCTATATGTGAAACGCTGAAATGTAAGCACGTCACCTGTAGACCTAATTATTTAGTGAGATGGAAACGCTATAATTACTTTATTATATTCGTTTGGCAGACAGTGATATCTACCATCAAATTTATACTGCCATATCCAGTCAGCCCTGTGGTCATTTCATACCGATCGCACTCAAATTTTAAAATGTTCTCACGTAATAATTTCCTTCGGCAGGGCTTGTTTTCAGATTCTTACACCGATATTGTAGCTGCTACAGCGAGTGGTGGGTTAGGTGCAGGACTTATTGTAGGTAATCATCTTACAGGAAACAAACTTAGGTAAGCCTCTTGCACATATATTGTAGCTGCTATGGGAGTGGTGGGTTAGGTGCAGGACTTATTGTAGGTAATCATCTTACAGGAAACAAACTTAGGTAAGCCTCTTACACAGATATTGTAGCTGCTATGGGGAGTGGTGGGTTAGGTGCAGGACTTATTGTAGGGAATCATCTTACAGGAAACAAACTTAGGTTAGCCTCTTACACCGAAATTGTAGCTGCCATGGGGAGTGGAGGTCTAGGCGCAGGACTTATTGTAGGTAATCATCTTACAGGAAACAAACTTAGGTAAGCCTCTTACACAGATATTGTAGCTGCTATAGGGAGTGATGGGTTGGGTGCAGGACTTATTGTAGGGAATCGTCTTACAGGAAACAAACTTAGGTAAGCCTCTTACACAGATATCGTAGCTGCTATGGGGAGTGGTGGTTTAGGCGCAGGACTTATTGTAGGTAATCATCTTACAGGAAACAAACTTAGGTTAGCCTCTTACACAGATATTGTAGCTGCTATGGGGAGTGGTGGGTTAGGTGCATGACTTATTGTAGGTAATCATCTTACAGGAAACAAAATTAGGTAAGCCTCTTACACATATAATGTATCTGCTATGGGGAGTGGTGAGTTAGGGGCAGGACTTATTGTATTGAATCATCTTACAGGAAACGAGCTTAGGTAAGACTCTTACACATATATTGTAGCTGCTACGGGGAGTGGTGTGTTGTGTGCATGACTTATTATAGGGAATCATCTTATCGGAAACAAACTTAGGCAAGCCTCTTACACATACATTGTATCTGCTATGGGGAGTGGCGGGTTACGTGCAGGACTTATTGTAGGTAATCATCTTACAGGAAACGAGCTTAGGTAAGACTCTTACACAGATATTGTAGCTGCTATAGGGAGTGATGGGTTAGGTGCATGACTTATTGTAGGGAAGCATCTTACAGGAATCAAACTTAGGTAAGACTCTTACACAGATATTGTAGCTGCTACAGGGAATGGTGGGGTAGGTGCAGGATTCATTGTAGGTAATCATCTTACAGGAAACAAACTTAGATAAGCCTCTTACACCGATATTGTAGCTGCTACAGGGAGTGATGGGTTAGGTGCAGGACTTATTGTAGGTAATCATCTTACAGGAAACGAACTTAGGTAAAACTCTTACACAGATATTGCAGCTGCTATAGGGAGTGGTGGGTTAGGTGCAGGACTTATTGTAGGGAATCATCTTACAGGAAACAAACTAAGGTAAAACTCTTACACAGATATTGTAGCTGCTATAGGGAGTGGTTGGTTAGGCGCAGGAATCATTTTATTGAATCATCTTACAGGAAATAAACGTATGTAAGCCTCTAAGGTAAAACTCTTACACAGATATTGTAGCTGCTACGGGGAGTGGTGGGTTAGGTGCATGACTTATTGTAGGTATTTAAAATTAGGTAAGCCTCTTACCAGATATTGTAGCTGCTATGGAGAGTGGTGGGTTAGGTGCAGGACTTATTGTAGGTAATCATCTTACAGGAAACAAACTAAGGTAAGACTCTTACACATATATTGTAGCTGCTATGGAGAGTGGTGGGTTAGGTGCAGGACTTATTATAGGGAATCATCTTACAGTAAACAAACAACACAGATATTGTAGTGGCTATGGGGAGTGGTGGGTTAGGCGCAGGACTTATTATAGGGAATCATCTTACAGGAAACCAACTTAGGTAAGCCTCTTACACATATATTGTAGCTGCTATGGGGAGTGGTGGGTTAGGCGCAGGACTTATTGTAGGTAATCATCTTACAGGAAACAAACTTAGGTAAGCCTCTTACACAGATAGTGTAGCTGCTATGGGGAGTGGTGGGTTAGGTGCAGGACTTATTGTAGGTAATCATCTTACAGGAAACAAACTTAGGTAAGCCTCTTACACAGATATTGTTGCTGCTATGGGGAGTGGTGGGTTAGGCTCGGGACTTATTGTAGGTAATCATCTTACAGCAAAAACAAACGTAAGCTGTAAGCGTTTTACACATATTGTAGCTGCTATGGGGAGTGGTTGGTTTGGTGCAGGACTTATTGCAGGAATTATCTTACATGAAACAAACTTAGGTAATCCTCTTGCACAGAGAGTGTATCTGCTATGGGGAGTTGCGCTTGGTTTAGTGATAGGTTGTCTTCTTCATCAAGTTGTATCATGCGATGTTTCAGTGACAACATCGGTGATATAAACAGAGATTCGGGAATTGGGAAAATACCTTCATATTTACCTTGAGCTCGACAAAATAATTCAAGGGTGTACGCTTGTATGCAAACATAGTAATCTACTAGGTGGGAAACCAGTGCTACGAATTCGATCAATTGTATTCCTGACTAAGATTGGAGCGAAATATTCTAGAAACTGTATTTGAATTGATTATTAAAATCAATCGTTTTTTCAATGACCACGAGCAGGACGTCGCTATAGCTCGACTTGAAAAGTGCATCTCGGACATAAGAAGTCAGATGATTACAAATCAACTGATGCTAAATGACAATAAAACAGATGTCCTTCATCTAACCTCGCGATTCACCTCTACCACACAAATTCCATCTCTTCGTGTCGGCGAAGCAGCTGTCGCAACATCATCGTCTGCACGTAATCTGGGTGTTGTCATCGACGATCATGTTACCATGAATAAACATGTGAGTAGTGTTTGCCGCTTCGTTTGCTCTCTACAATATTGGCAAACTCAGAATTTACCTGAACAAAGCGTCAGCAGAAACTTTAGTTCACGCCTTTGTGAGCTCAAGACTTGACTCATGTAACAGTTTATTGTATGATCTTCCTCAGAATGAAATTGACAGACTCCAAAGAGTGCAAAAACGCCGCTGCAAGGCTTGTCACATGTGTTCCAGGCCACGTCCACATGAAACCTGTTCTCCGTCAGCTGCATTGGCTGCCCATCAGTAAGAGAATCAAGTTCAAGATCCTGTTACTCGTGTTTAAGGCTATTAATGGACTTGCACCACAATACATAGTTGACATGCTGACTATCCACACTCCCGCTAGGAACTTAAGATCATCAATAGCGGGTGGCAAGTTATTAAAGCCCCCATCTGCTAAAGCTATACATACTGCAACATACGGCGATCCTTCGTTTTCATCCGCGGCACCAAAGCTGTGGAATCAACTACCATCGACCATCCGCATAATCAAATCCATCGGATGCTTCAAGACTGCACTGAAGACTCATCTTTTCAATCTGTCAGAACATTCTTAGTAGTTCCCCATCATTGTTTTGTTTTTGTGTTTTCCTTGTCTTAGTTTTACAAGGTTTTTTAGTGCATGTGTATATTGTTCTTTTTATGTTTGTTAAGCGCTTTGAGATGTTTCGTAAAGCGCTATATAAATACGGTTTTATTATTATTATTATTATGAGTATGATTATGATTATGATTATGATTATGATTATGATTATGATTATGATTATGATTATGATTATGATTATGATTATGATTATGATTATGATTATGATTATGATTATGATTATGATTAATTATTATTATTATTATTATTATTATTATTATTATTATTAACATCTATAGATAGGCAGGTAGTGCTCTAGGGCACAGCAGCTCGCGGTATCCCGCTGTGAAGAAGCGATTCTAAGCATAATATCGAAATGGGATTGTCACGTGACTCGTCATAATCAAAATGAACTATAGTCGCCATATCGTAATGCCAAACTCAAAACCACGCAGCGATTATATAGGGTTATTAAGGCTAATTTTGCCAATCCCCGTTATTTGTTGGTGAAACTTTATTTTAGGCCAACATTTTCAAAAATACAGGAGCGCTTTACATTCTGGATACCTCAGGGCAACTATGGCAAGATATAGGAGACGTATCAAAAGGTAGGATTTGAGTTTCCTACCTCATACCTTTTTAGTCTGCCCTTTACCGTCATAGTTCTTTTGAATTTGTTTATTTGAGAAAAGGTATGAAAATCGTGGTAGGTATGAGTCAAAATCTACCTATTTCTTTTTTTTTCAGAATTGTAATGTATTTCTTTGTTTTTCAATATATTGCCATATTTTCAGCCAAGTAGGAAACTGCTATGGGTCTGCCACTTTGGGGGATAGTTAATAAACATACTACCTAAATTCTCTCGCCAGTTTTTGTAAATTAAGTGTTTACTTTTTGAGAAAATTATTGTTTTTGGGATTTTTTAAAGAGAAAAATCCAAATTGACACAATTGTGTTTAATCATTTAATCATTTGAGAACTAAAAGGTAGGAAGTAGGGCTTTAAAAAAAGATCCTTTTTTAAACGTCTCCCATATCTTGCCATATCCATTTTTTCAGAATTAGAATCTTTATTTTGAGAAAAGGTATGAAAATCGTGGTAGGTATGAGTCAAAACTTACCTTTTGAAAAAAAATCGGAGCTTATGTATTTTTCAGAATTGTAATGTATTTCTTTGTATTTCAATATATCGCCCTCTACCGTCAGAGTTCTTTTGTATTTCTTTATTTTGAGAAAAGGTATGAAGATCGTGGTAGGTATGAATCATAACCTAAAGTTTGAAAAAATGACGGAGCTTATGTATTTCTTTATTTTTCAGAATTGTAATGTATTTCTTTGTTTTTCAATATATCGCCCTCTACCGTCAGAGGTCTTTTGCATTTCTTTATTTTGAGAAAAGGTATGCAAATCGTGGTAGGTATGAGTCAAAATCTACCTATTTCTTTATTTTTCAGAATTGTAATGTATTTCTTTGTTTTTCAATATATCGCCATATTTTCAGCCAAGTAGGAAACTGCTATGGGTCTGCCACTTTGGGGGATAGTTAATAAACATACTACCTAAATTCTCTCGCCAGTTTTTGTAAATTAAGTGTTTACTTTTTGAGAAAATTATTTTTTTAGGGATTTTTTAAAGAGAAAAATCCAAATTGACACAATTGTGTTTAATCATTTAATCATTTGAGAACTAAAAGGTAGGAAGTAGGTCTTTAAAAAAAGATCCTTTTTTAAACGTCTCCCATATCTTGCCATATCCATTTTTTCAGAATTAGAATCTTTATTTTGAGAAAAGGTATGAAAATCGTGGTAGGTATGAGTCAAAACTTACCTTTTGAAAAAAAATGGGAGCTTATGTATTTTTCAGAATTGTAATTTATTTCTTTGTATTTCAATATATCGCCCTCTACCGTCAGAGTTCTTTTGTATTTCTTTATTTTGAGAAAAGGTATGAAGATCGTGGTAGGTATGAATCATAACCTAAAGTTTGAAAAAATGTCGGAGCTTATGTAGTTCTTTATTTTTCAGAATTGTAATGTATTTCTTTGTTTTTCAATATATCGCCCTCTACCGTCAGAGGTCTTTTGCATTTCTTTATTTTGAGAAAAGGTATGCAAATCGTGGTAGGTTTGAGTCAAAACCTACCTTTTGAAGAAAACAATATCGAAGCTTATGTATTTTTTTGTATTTTTCAGAATTGTAATGTATTTTTTTTGTTTTTTCAGAATTAGAATCTTTATTTTGAGAAAAGGTATGAAAATCGTGGTAGGTATGAGTCAAAACTTACCTTTTGAAAAAAAATCGGAGCTTATGTATTTTTCAGAATTGTAATGTATTTCTTTGTTTTTCAATATATCGCCCTCTACCGTAAGAGTTATTTTGTATTTCTTTATTTTGAGAAAAGGTATGAAAATCGTGGTAGGTATGAATTAAAACCTACCTTTTGAAAAGGAAAACAATTCGGAGCTTATGGGTTTTTTCTTTTTCAGAATTCCAAAGTATTTCTTTTTTTCTTCAACATATCGCCCTGACAAAAATCCTACCTTTGTATATTAACTTTTCAGAACTCATAAAGTTAAGATCGCAGTGACGAGTATATAATTTTGTTGGTTATCTCAATGGTGTCACATTTTTTAAAATCATTTAATCATTTGAGAACTAAAAGGTAGGAGGTAGGGCTTTAAAAAAAAAGATCCGTTTTTTAAACGTCACCTATACCTTGCCATATCTACCCCAGGGGTACTCAGGCTGATGTAAGGGAGTATTCTAGGCCTGTAGATACCTAAGCGCTCCACGATCTTTACTCGATCCAGGTCAAAACCGGTAGCTGTCAATTATGTGCACAACGGGGTCCTGTGAGCTGCTGTGGCTCAGGGGGTTACACAAAATATATATTGTTATCAATTGGTTATTTTGTTCGTATGTTTGTAGGGTGCACGGGCAGGTGGTAATCGATAACGCAGCTTATTATCATAACGAGATCAACGTTATGCTGAAAGACGTAAATCTACTCGATTCAGATGGAACGACAGTGAAGTCAGAAGATGCTATTCATTTCGAAGATGATGCGATCGGAGCAGGTTATGGTATTTCATCTCCCGGGGAAATTGGTAAAACATATTTTAAGCAGTCTTTAAATAATGATTACCACCATAACTAATTACATTTGAAAGAGAACAAAAGGTTACATTAGCAGGCGAGAGAAAATTTTTGTTTAATTCAAAAAGGTTTAACACACGTTTTGTATTCACTTTGCCAAAAGGGTGAAATCACAACCCTTCACACAATGGAGTGTGTCTTCAGTTTTATTAGTCCGATTTTGATATGAAAGGATATTATAATTATGTGAAAGTACCTAAAATTGAAGAAAAAAAGATCTGTTGTAAGTCTATTGATGATGCCAACATAAAAAAAGTTTTGCCATTAGTAATTCAAGAAAATCTGTATCCACGTCCAATAGAGGAAGCCAGAAATAGTCATTATTATAAACAATAATTGTAATGTCTTCTTAGACGAAATGGGATCAAATTTCTTCTGGTTGTCTGTTTCCAGACATCCGCTAAAGGCGGCGGAAAAAACAACAATTAATCCTATTCTAAAGACCCGTTCTACGACCTTTTTACAAACAAAATCTGTTTTTTTTGTTATTGTCTGAATTTTTTTAAACATTTTTTGATTTTGTTGATGAAAATACAGGGTGAGTCAAAATATTCAGATCCTGTTTTCAAAAATCAGGAAAAACACTTTCTGTCAAAAATTGGGCAATTCCTTCCTTGATTATAAGAGAAGAAACAATTCTTCATACTTAGTGAAGTTGACGAGACAATAACTAATTGCGCACCAAAATTACAACATTTTTACGAAAAAAACCGCAAAATCCATAGTGTTTTAAGTTTACAGGATTGAAGCCAAGTAAGTTATTCACACAATATAACAAACGTTATACCTGTTGACATTTTATAAATAAAACAAAATTTGATAAATATAACTATTTACATATTTTTCCTGAATCTCTGATAATTAGAACGACATTGCATGCAAATATTGAAATGTTATTACGTAACAATATATAACAGTATTGCACCTACATATTCATTATCTTTAAGTACTCACTTGTTAAATTATTAACATGTTTAACGCAGGAACTGTTTAAAAAGATGAGATATTTTCTTCTCACAAAACAAGTTAGTGTAAAATGATAATGTCCAAATATCTTGGTCAACATTTTATCAGCGATATCTCAATAATGCTTGTTTACGTCTCGTATTGCCGAGACCGATTAAGATATAACATAGCATGATACATCAAACGAATTAATAACAATCAAGCACTGTTTATGATCAGTTATGTGTAGCCAGGCACTCTTTACAAAAATGAAGATTGTCTTTTTCTCTTATCAAATGAAGAAAATAATGTTTTCATAGCTTTTTGATCGTACTAATCCCAATAAGTTTTATGCGTGTGATGGTCTGGAACTAGATTCCATATATCCAGCTCTTCATTCAGCATGTTCATAATGTTAAGCATTCCGCCCCGGATCCCGCCCCATTCAGCAACAAATTAGTTTGATCACGTGAAGTTGGAACAGATTGAATTTCACAGAATGTAAACAAACCCATATCTCCCGTTTGTAATAACCAATTTGAACAAAATACAATTTAGGTTATAGCTAACAATGTCTTGCCGTGCATTTCATTAAATGTTTTCATTCTTGTATTTGAACTTGTTTAAAAAATCGGTGACATCGGGACCTGAATAGTTTGACTCACCCTGTATTGAACATATTGATTTTTTGTAGACAATTTCTAGAAATAGGTAATTTTGTTGAACATTTGTTATGACCTTTTTTAATTTCAAAAATTGTTGAAATTATTTTCACCAAAAAATGTGAAAAAGAAAAAAAAGGAAAAAAAAGCGAACGACCGACCGACCGACACTCCCTCCTAGGTTTGCCCAAAGAACAGGGTCTTTGTCGCCTAATTGTTATCTACAGAGAATATACATAATTATTTTTCTGCAAAACAATTCGGTTACCCAGAATTTCAATTACTGTAGCTGTAGCTGTAGATACAAATAAAGCTATAGTTTAATTAGTTTCAAATTGGCGAGAAATATTCGGTTTTTGTCTCTCGTCCCGGCAAAGTAAACCAAGCGTACGCGCGAGATTATGACCACACGCACGCGGTTTTGGCCACATGCACCTGTCACGCATATGATGCAGTGTGCGTGTTGCATTCATGCACACTCGCGTCTTTCTGTATTCATTTGATGCCGTAAGGAGGATTCGCCGATTTGGGACTGATCAAAGTATAGTTTCGATTTTTTTTTGGTTGTAAATTGAGGGAGCATATCTGTTCTGAAAGAGCTCATTGAAAACATTCTCAAGGTCTACAATGACTATTGACAATAAAATAGAATGTGGACAATTAATACAAATTGAACTTTATTTCTTCCAAACAGATTTCATAATGGATGTAGCGAGACACACTGGTATTGTTCTTGATCCCGTATATAATAGTAAAGCAGCCTATCACATGGTAAAGCAGTTTAATAACAATCCAGAAATATTCAAAGGGAAGAAGATTTTGTTTATTCATACAGGTATAGTAAAGTGGTGACTAAAGCTAATCAATAATTAATAAACATTAATAGAGACATGACACATGTATTCCGAATGAATTTCCATCGGGATTTTCTAGGAAACTGCATTTCGTAATATACGATAGTACATGTATGTGATGCGACGAATTCGTTAGTTATTTTGCTTGTTTCATTGTAAGACGACATTTTTATTTAGATAAACAATTTACCTTGAGCGTGTTTCTACTGTGGAACTTAACGGTAATTACAGTTAAGTTGCCCAGTCAGAAACAGCCAGATAACGGTAATTAACGCTTAGTTTTGTAACCGCAAAAACCTTCACTAAACCAGGTTTGCTAACGGTAATTAACGGTAACTTTCCCAGCAGAAACAGCCATCCGTTATATCTTATTCTTATATAGTGGGTGTGGTTTGAGATGTCAGCAGGCAATTTGATTGGTTTTTGGATGATTTTCAGCCGACACGCCCATACATTATGAGATAATGTTGCATAGTTTGGGGCGGGGTTTAATTCATTCAAAAAATAATACCTTTAGCGCGTATGATCAACGCGTCATCGCGTTAGTGTGCCCTAAACAAAGTCGCCGCCGTATGCGTTGTGGGTATAACGCAGCGATGACAGGTGCGTGTGTGCTAAAGAACGCGATTAATTTGAAGCAGGATGTTGGAAAACAGCTCGCTGGATTCGCCGATTTTATAAAGGGGGAAATTTGTTGTTGTTTGTTTAAAATAAATCTAACAAACTGCGTTATTTTATGATAAAAGATCAAAATAAACAATAAACTAAATAAGAATGAGAATAAATAAATAAAAAATAAGTTCTTTGCGGCGACCATACACGACTCCAAATATGGTACAGCCTATACATTATAAGACCATCGTCTATAGCAAAACAGCTAAGAACTATGTTTTATTCTCTAAACAATAAGTTCTGTGACCCGGACGTGTATACGTACACGCTGGTTTCTACGCATGCTTGCCATGAATTACCTTAGAAAAACAAAGTAACGACCTATTGATTCAATTAATAGTCCGGGCCCATTTTCCAGGAAGCATTCCTGAGCTAGAAGTATTACCCTTAATGCAATGCAATAGTTTAGGCTAGTCCTCTTAATAAAGGAACCCACTTTTCATAACATAAGAGAACTGAAGCATACAAATTAGACCTAGACCTATTTTAATATGGGTGAAACATTTTGTATAATATAATGATAGATTTTATTGTCGTTCTCAGCGTTCAGTGGCTCATTTTAGATTCGTTATATTGATTTGAGGGTTTATATAAAGTTGACTACAAACTATAAATGAATGTCGATTCTTTATTTTAATTTGCGACTTGCTCGAACTTGGTAATATGAAAGATCATACAATTATGTAAAATAAATTGTCGGATTCAAACGAATTTGAATATTTAATGAGGTAATTAGTCCAATTTCTTATTAACAATAATTTAGGAAAATCATTAACATAATAGCTATTAATTAGTACTAAACGTTGATCTTATAACTTGACTAATTTACTGATCGTCATTGATTCAAAGATCCATCACATTTGGTAAAAATGCAGCGGTTCGGAGCGCACGTATTCTGCTGTGTACCGTAGTTCTATTGGTGTTATCGTTTGAGCGTGAGTTCAATACGATCAACCAACACAGCCTCGTCCCCATGCCTCCTTCAGACCGTGCAGATTCAAGTAGGCATGCTCATAGCGCACCGTGGTTCGGAAGTCATGTAGAAATGTTAGGCATATACAAACCTCAACTAGGCGTGGCGCACCGATGGAGTAAACAAATAGCCAAGAAAGAATGATGGAAGCAACTAAGCTGCTTCCACTGTTCCGTCAAAGGACGACCGATGATGATGATGATGATGATGATGATGATGATGATGATGATGATGATGATGATGATGATGATGATGATGATGATGATGATGATGATGATGATGATGATGATGATGATGATGATGATGATGATGATGATGATGATGATGATGATGATGATGATGATGATGATGATGATGATGATGGTGGTGGTATTACCACAACAAATAATTTGCAATATATACATTCGCAAGGGATTATGGGTAATATTTCCAGTTCAGGAATGCTTCTTGAACGGGAAATCGGCCCGGACTGATTAGTGGTGATCTTTAATCAAGATGCAATTAAAAACCATGACAAAAGTGTCAAGCACTTATTCGCTTAAACAGGCTGTAGCGTCTAAGGCCACTGTAACAAGGACCATACTAGGGTCAATAACTGGTGTAGGGAAGTGTGTAATGTGCATACATCGGTGTGCACTCAAGCTGATCTCGTAGCAACTGGTCTGTATCACAGCGCCAATTTATGGGACTGTAATATGAACAAAATAGTGCTCGCTGTGTCCCTTATGAAGGTGAAACAGCATTAAGAGGCCTTCAGAAATGCTGAGAAGACGTCTTTTATTTTTCAATATTACTGTTTTTGAAGAAATAATCACAGGAGAAGGTTTCTACATAGGCCTATATCATATCTAAGCAAGGTAAACATTTTTTTCTCAAAATCATATAATTTTGACTTTGCTTGGTTTGTTTTCACAGGGGGTATGTTTGCCTTATTTGATGGTCAAATGCAAGCTATGTTACACGACAGAAATGCACAGAAAAACGTCCACGTGTGGAAGGAGCTCACAGATGAAGCACCCTACACACCAGAAGTTAAAGTCGATAGATCATATGCTCACCTCTAATTTTGTTATAGAAGGAAAAAAGAAGAAGAATTAGGCGACGAAAAAACCAACCCTGTTCTGCTGTCCCGACCGACTCGAGTTAGTCCGTCGGCAGGTCATTCATAGCGGCTTTTATGTCATACGCGTATCATGCATGCACGACTGTCTTGTTACTATATAAATGAAATTTTGGATGAATTTGAACACTTGGAAAAAATACCGAATTTTTCCGAGTCAAAAGAGCTTATAAAATCTCAAGTTTTATTGAACGTAACAACTTTATATTTCATGTGATGATAGGTTAGGGTGTTACTTACACTGACATGATAACGGAATGTTATAATTATATATAAGTCTTTTGGAGATGGCGAAGACCACGGATATACTATACATAACTATTAATATCCATGTACTATAGATGAGGTGACCTATGATGTCATGTATTTACAAATGGGACACCCTCTGTTGTGCAGGTTGCAGGTTATGTTTCATAATGTCAAATTTGGAGTGAGTGTCGTAAACGGGTGGATATTGAACAGGATTCTTGGTATATAATATTAATAAAATGAATAACAGGTGGTGGACATACTTCATTACAAAAAGGTACACACTTCAGACTGAATCAACAAAGATAAAGAAGTAAGACTAAGAGTAAGACAGTCTAAAGATAGAAATTGCTTATTTGTAATTACATTTTATTAAACACAAAACTCGTGAACATCGGTCTCGTCTCAATTATTGTTATTGCTAATGTACCAATCCTGCCTCAATGTCATGCTTCTTCCAGCTGGTTCAATCGTATTACTTGACATATTTATGGTCATTTTTATGCTATGTGCAATGTGATGACAGATGACACAGAAAAAGCCTCTTCAAATCTAATAATTAGTGGATTAATTTCATAAGCTTGCTTGAGACATTTGTTCAAGTGTCGACACACTCACGCTTGTTTTCGACGACAATAATAGTGTCGCATCGGAGGCCTAATAATACATTTTAAAAAATTTGTCTCAGAAGAAACGTGAATTTTTTTTTATACATGAGACGGGGCTCTGTCAAAATGTACAGGGTTTATAAAAAAAAACGCAACATTTTTTTGCCGAGAGCCGATTACAGCAAATCCCATATCGCCTTGAAACTTAAATATTCTGTTGACTACTTCTCGGCTATGACATGGCGTCAAATTACAGCGATAACGATTACGAATTCGCTGAGTGCAAAACACGATTTACATCGTTCGTCCTATAAACAGAGTTGTTGGTCTTGGACATGCTACGGAGTGGCCTGCTCGCTCTCTAGACCTCTAAAAGCTAACTTGCTTTTAGCCTGCTTCTAGCCTGCTTAAAAGCAGCTTAAATCATTAGCCTACACTAACCTGTATATGGGCCTAAATATGCAAATGAGGCAGGCTATTGTAGCCTGCTGAATTCAGAAGCAGGCTTATTATTAGCCTGCTTTACAAAATAGCAGGCTAATGACAGCAGCTTAAATTAACCTGCTTTTTAGCCTGTAAATGTTAACCTGCTTTATTAGACTGCTTCTTTACTCCTGTAGATTTAACTTGCTCTATTAGCCTGCGTTTGACTCAGTTGAGCATAGTGACCTCTTACTAGCATAAAGGAAAATAGGAATAAATGAAGGATATGTTCAAATCCTAGAGGATCCATATCGACGAGGACATCTCAAAACCTATCAAAATCAGCAGAGGTGTGCGACAAGGCGACACAATCTCTCGAAAGATTTTTCACTGCTGCAATGGAAGAGGTGTTCAAGAAGGTAGGCATGAAAGAAAGAGGGATACTCATCGATGGAGAGCGGCTAACAGACCTCAGATTTGCAGATGATGTGGCTTTGCTAGCTAACTCAGTGAAGGAATTGGAGTCCCAACTAAACTGTCTGAATACGGAAAACAGAAAAGTTGGTCTGAAAATGCACAAAGGAAAAACAAAATTCATGACAAATTTCCAAACAAAGGAGTCCATCGATATCGACAAGGAACCGATAGAAAAGGTAGAAAGTTACAAATATCTTGGCAAGGAAATAAAAGTGGAGGACAATACGAGAGAGGAAGTCTTGATAAAAATCGAGGCAGGCTGGAGCTGCTTCGGCAGAAACAAAACCATTATCTGCGATAAAACCATACCATAACATTAAGGACAAGGGTTTTCAATCAATGTGTGCTACCTACCGTGACATACGGTGCCGAAACTTGGTCAACAACCAAAGAAACTGAACAGAAACTTCTAGTAGCGCAGCGAGCCATGAAAAGGAGGATGTTAAACATAACAATACGAGACAAACAAAAGAACACTACGATTTGTAATACAACCAAAGTGAAATACATCATTAAAAAAATCAAGAAAATGAAATGGAGATGGGCAGGACATATCGCGAGACAAAACGATAATCGGTGGACAAATGAGAACAACCGCCGAGTGGCAACCCCGTACATGCAAAAGGAGAAGAGGCAGGCAGAAACAAAGATGGAGAGACGAGCTAACTGAATACATAGGAACGACATGGACAAGCGAAGCACAAGACAGACACAGATGGAAGATGCTGAAAGAGGGCTTCTGCCCACAGAGGCTTTAAAAGCCTAGGTAAAGGTAAATTAGCCTGCTTTTTAACACGCAAATTATCCTACACTAACCTGTATATGGGCCGAAATATGTAAATTAGGCTGGCTAATTTTAGCCTGCACTTCAGAAGCAGGCTTATTCGAGCAGGTTAACCAGCTTCTTTACCATGTAAATATTAACCTACTTTATAATTAACCTGCAGACCATATTTAAAAGCAGGCTAATGTTAGCCTGCACTCCAGAAGCAGGCTTATTCGAGCAGGTTAACCAGCTTTTTTAGCCTGTAAATATTAACCTACTTTATAATTAACCTGCAGACCATATTTAAAAGCAGGCTTACTGTTGTCCTGTTGTCCTGTTGGCCTGTTGTCCTAAAAGCAGGCTTACTATTTTAGGCTGCTCTCCTAAAAAACTGGCTTAGTTTAGCCCGCTCTCCCAAAAAGCAGGCTTTTCAGACTTATTTCAGACTGCCCGATACCAATAAAAATCCTCCCATGTTTATGAATGAGTTGTTGCAAATTACGGTAAGAAATATGCTTGATTTGTTTGTAAAATACAGATTTTTTGTTTTAGGTTTAAGCATCATTAGTAAAGTTAAAACATGTAATATAAATAATTAGATTTAATATGTTTAATTTTTTTCTTTAATCCAAATCAGAGATGGTTTCAGAGATAAAAATGAATTAATCAATCAAACAACAATGAACAAAACAACCAATCAATACACATCCAATCATTGAATCAACAAATAAATAAAAACCAACCAATTGAATATTTGATCAATCAATCAATGAAAAATCAATCAATGAAAAATTAGCCTGCTCAATTAACAGCCAACCAATCGATCAACAATTAATGCATCAATCATAGTTAGCAAACAACCAATTAACTCAATAAATCAATCCATTAATTCATCAATACATGCCAATCAAATTTACCAATCAAATATATCTATTAAGCAGCCGTTCAACCAATAAATCAATCTGGCAACCATAATACATCAATCTGGCAACCAATAAATCAATTAATCAACTGACCAATTATCAATCAAACCATAAACAACTAATCAAAACAATTAAAACACTATATAATCATGCCATTTATAAATAACAAAAATGAATGAATCAATAATAAACAATCAACAACCAACCAAAACAACCATCAAATCAAAATTTAACCATTCAATTAACCAATCAACCAGCATTTATTATTATTTCTTCAGTTCCACAATATTAAAAGCTCTTAATCCACTATTGCTAAAGAAAAGGGTAATTGCCTAAACTGACTGAAAGGTACTGGCATAATTGCCTGTATAAATCCTATCAACAGTTTTAATAAGCTTATAAGCTTAATCAAAATATACTGTAAATGCAGTTTATAATTTGATAACTATACATCTGAACTGTCTATCTACCTTATCACACTTTGTTAAATCTCATGAAGCTTTCATCTTTACTTGGTTTATAACATCAATAGTGATAAATATCCACAAATATCCTGAAATATATGCAGCATTCAGACACAGGCAGTTTGACAGTTGGCAGTAACTTCCAAAATGGCTGCTGCAGGTTAGAGTTTAAAATTGCAGGTTATGCAAGTTATAGACATGTGACACAACGCAGGCTAAGAGTAATTTGCATAATAATCACATGACAATTAACATGCTTTTTAGTTCGCAGTTTAAAAAGAATTGATGTGTTAAAAAAATAGCCTGCTTTTATAAAAGCAGGCTATCATATAATTATAACACTAGCCTGCTTTCATAAAAGCAGGCTATCATGTAAAAGGTATAAGCCTGCTTCTTGAATTTGTTAAAAGCAGGCTATCAATAAAACAAATTTAGCCTGCTTTTGTATACAGGCTAAATATAAGCCTGTTTTTGTGTGATGCTACCATAATGTCACCAATTTATGGTGCGTGGTTTGTGACACGCTGGAGTCGGATAACCAACTCCAATGTCAGTATCATTTTTTTTAAACTTAATCCGTAAGCGTTCTTCCCTTTCACTTGATCACTAACCTCGTTCGCATATTTAACCTGAATATTCGTGAATACGCCCGTGTCCGGTCCAGCGAGCGTTGTTTGGCGCCCTTAAAGGCATATTGTGTGATCTTTTCCAGGGAGCGCCCTCTATTCATTATATTTTTTAGAAGTAGATTTTCTTGCAAATTTACATTTCTGATCATAAATCGTACATACATTCCAAGTTACAGAGCGATACCATTCCTAATTACCTCAAAATCATGGATTTAGAGGGAATTTAGACTAGAGTAAAATAAATTGTCGTTCCGAAATATGCCCCTGCAATTATTCGTAATTATTTCAAACCATATCTGCTCTGCATGCCGTCACCATTGTTTTATCTTAAACATGGTGGGCCTTTAGTATATAGGACATTCTCAACTTATTTGTCTCCTCCCTAGTAGCTTAAACTCAAGGGAGAGGACATTTTAAGTTAGGAATGTTAAGAAGACATATACAAAGCTCATTGTATATAAGTCACTTTAAGTCTAGAATGGCATTTGGTTTTCCGTATTAGTCCATTGGATTAATTTTGTTCTTTCCCAGAGTCATCTTAGTTACGAAAGCAAGCTAGCTTTAAACCTGAAGTTCGTAGTCATGAATTACCGGGTGAATTACAACAAGTCGCCTCCATCGATCATCGTTTAAAGAACGGCAAGACATGCCTTCTGTCATCGTTTTAAATAACTATCATTATAGCGACTGCTTAGCGAAGACAAATTTAGGTCTTCGAAGACGAATAGGTGACTGCTTAGCTAAGACGAATAGGTCTTCGAAGATGAAGATGCATTTTCGTTTAAAAGGGGTATGTACCATTACATTAACTATTGTATTAAATTACATGCACACTGCATCGCATATTGTGAAGTTGTTCTCTTTTTTTGATTGATATGGACATTTTAGGGTAAATTCCGTTATCCCTTTGAACAGCGTTATCCATGGTTATCCTGACATACACACGCGAAATAAGCCTGACGAAAACACATGCTCAATACTTGCTAAATAGAGCGATTTGGCTATGTGTCGCGCGGTAGTAAACACTCATATATGTGGACTATGAGCCATATATTTCAATTACAGCATATTCTAGAAGAAACCGTTTGGTTCACAAAGTGAAATGCGTTATATAGAACACAAAAGAAGAAGCAAACTTACTGTTTTCAATGTTTCGCTGCTGTATCTAGACTTCTCAAAGATTTTCCAAAGAAGAAAGATTGTGCTCTTGCAATATTTTCTTCAAATGAGGGTGATAACACTTTACAGGATAACGCTGTTCACGATAACGCCTTTTACGTTTTCATCCCTTTTCGGACCTTTTGCAAGCCATATGGTTGCATTTCTTTTTTTTCGACACAAATGGTGAGAAAAACAATGGACCTGTAATATATTACCTTTTATAGGGTAACAGAATACCTACTTTACCGAGAAATATCGATAACGGAGTTCACAAGCTTAAAACAGTCGTTTGAAATACTGAACTTCAACATTTTTTATAGCCCAAATGATGCGCCAGAGACTTTCGAGGTGATATAATTTTAATAGCGTGGTGGGTTTGCTAAGGGATTGTTCATAAACGATTGCAAATTGAGTACATTCAGTTTATGTTGGAACGCTAGCTGTGCGGATATCGGAAATTACACACATTTCGTGGAAAGTTCATTTGATATTAAAAGTGCACGTTAAGATTAGTGTAGGCAGAACTAAATGCCTTTATATTTTGGTTTGATACGTTTGCTACATTTACTCGTACCAAAATATTACAAAAACTTGAATTAAGAATTCAATTCAGCAGCATAAAATTGAGACATCGCGCTGTGGAAACAGTGTTTTGGTGGTTTTGAGGGCCTTTCAGTACAAATATGAACCTGATAATGTCATTTAAAGTAGCGGCAAACCGTGGTGTTCTGAGTAGAACTCATCGAGTTTTACCATAATATTAATAAACATTTGTGATATATACTTGCAGTAAGAATTCCCGGATCAAAGAATGATAAAAACCCAAGTGGTCCCATTTTTGTGGAATAGTGGCCCATTATTTTAAATTTGCTGTTGTCTATAATAGCTGCATGTACATGGCAGTTGTGATGTGGAGCATATGTGATGGATATTTTAGTTTCTTTTGAAAGGTATTTACTATATTATGTGAATTGTGAATCCCTAATGTGTACAGAACAGTAATGTGGAATATATCAAGTAAGAATTATAAGCACAATGGCTATACATGTTTAAAATGTAATGAGCTGAATAAGCTGAATAAGCTTACATAGACCATTTTATTTTTCGTTTGCAAACGTTTATACTTCAGCTTTTATCAATTAGTCAAATAACATTAATAGTGACAAAATAACCACAAATATCCACACATTTCCTTAAATATAGCAGCATTCTGACACAGGCAGTTTGTCAGTTGGCAGCCAATTCCAATATGGCTGCTGCAGGTTAAGAATTCAAAATTATTAGTTTACGGAGAGGTTTCCGGGTGTTACTTTTTTAGGTCAAGTTTTCGGAGAGTGTTTCGGGGGGGGGGGGGTGTTGATCGCCCCACCTGCCTCCCATCTGTCTACGTCATTGAATAGTGTTATGACCAATGAAACCAGAAACAGGATAAACGGGGTTTTGGAGGTGCATTATATGAAAAGGAATGTAAGGCTGTTTTAGGCTGGCACACTATTCCCTGATTGGGAAAACATTTGATTTGTTATATAACACGTAATTTTTTTTCAATCTCCCTGATTACAGGATGTCTCTGTTGGCAGCTCTGGAGTGAAACAGGCAATTTGTTTTTAATTTTTCCATGTGTGCATTATACACCTATCAGTTGTAAGACGCACTATACGACCCCCGGGAGAGGTGCGTCGTGGGTGCGTCGTTTACCAATAATTTTTGACGGAGGGTACGTCAGTGGCAGCCTTTGGTCCCTCAAAAAAATGACGGAGGGTGCGTCAAGGTCGGTCACTTTACATGGGTGCGTCACACAGTGTACATCTGTTTACGAACAACAAAATACGATCTTTAAATATACGCTATAGGCCTACTATACCACATAACTCCTTGATACCGCCAACCAAGCTCTACTTTAATACCGCAAACATCACTCCGACACTTTATGCCGCATGTTCTAAAATGCCTGAAATCACTCGATCATCGCCAATTGCAATACAAGAGTTTGGCAAATGAAAAAAACACCCAAAGGATCCGACAGTAGACCGACCGAGAACCTTTCATTTTAGAGTAGTATCACGTATAAGATAGGGGATCAGCATGGCGCTCTTCCGCACAAGCACAAACAATCTACCAACACAGAGGTAGGAGGACATGCCCCCGGAATTGAATTTGGTCGGGGATGTGCGGCAGGAGATTCAAATAAAAAACATACCCATTTCTAAGGGTGATTTGTGGAAAAACGGTACCCATTTCTAAGGATTTTGCTTTATTTATAGACCCCGTTCGCAAATGAATGAGAAATGTTCTCGAAATTGTTTCATCCTCATCCTGACGTTTATGATAATCAGTTAAATATTTCATGAATTTTAGACCAGTCAGACATTATTGTGCATATAAAAGTTCTCCTCTTGGTTCCGTCCATCCCGGTCCCGGTCCGGGGTCTATATATTCGAGGGTCAGGGTTGACAACATCGAATAAGGGCAGATCCCCCGTGAATCAAAAGTAGTTTCATTTTCAGTAGTCATCGTGTTTTATCCAGTTTAGTCAACGATATCTTACGACGGGATGCGTCGTCATGGTCCGTCAGAATCCACCAATGGTGCGTCCAAAAATTGACTGAGGGTGCGTAATTGGATGGCAATGGTCCGTCGTTTTTTTGACACAGGGTGCGTCATGGTACATGAGAAGTTGACGCACCTCGGTAAAGTGACGCACCACTCCCGGGGGTCGTATAGTGCGTCTTACAACTGATAGGTGTATTAAACTGCATTATTTTGTTTTATAATGTGGGCAAGCCTGTGATTTTGAATCTTACATGTATGTGCAATGATTTCACAAACGGCTTGTTCATTATTGTTCATTATTCTCATGCTTAATTTGTTGATGCTAAACCCAGAGTGCCTGTCCAGACGACAAACTTAACCTATAGCGATACTACTGCGGTAGCTTCGAGGTTAACTCAAGGTCATTCGACTCTTCATTTTGCAGTAAGACCTGGGACGCAGGTCATAAATCTCACTCGTGGTTAACATCACATTAGATTCACACGGCGCACACATTCTCGGTTAGCTCTCGGTTAGTGCTTCGGGGTTAGTTAACCGTAACATCTTTTAGGGTTAACATTCCAGCTTCATACTCGGGGTTAGTTAAACATGATCGATACACACGGCCGTTAAACAAGAGTTTAACCTCTAGGTTAGTGAATTTGACGCTAACCTAGAAGTTAGTGTCCCTCGTTGGAACGCTCCTATTAAGTGTTTTCCATACTATGCAAACGAGCTAGCCGACTGCCTATTATCTTCGTCTTCGTCTTCGAAGACTTATCAGTCAATATCTTATTTTAATGGTCTTCATTTAGGCAGTCGACAAATGAAGCTCTAGCTCATTTGCATATTAATTAAGTTTGCTGTGGGAAGGCTTAGCGACTGCTTAGCGAAGACGAATTTAGGTCTTCGAAGACGAATAGGTGACTGCTTAACGAAGACGAATAGGTCTTCGAAGATGAAGATGAATAGGTCTTCGAAGACGAATAGGTCTTTGAAGACGAAAACGAATAGGTCTTCGACTGCTTCAATAGTTCTTCAAATAGGCAGTCGGCTAACTCATTTGCATATTAACTTTGCTGTGGGAAGGCTTAACGACTGCTTAGCGAAGACGATTAGGTCTTCGAAGACCTAAATCATACATGTTGAGAAATAGGAAGACATTTATTTTGACTGCCTAAATTGACTACTTAAAATGACTGCTTGTGCGACTGCTAAATGAAGGTCTTCACTTCGGTAAGGGAAACCACCCTTCAACAGGCTCTGCGCTGTCACCTCTGTCCATACAATCATCGCGAAAAAACATGTCTGGTTATGTTATATGCAGATCATTTATTTTTCGGCGTGGATTATACCTTTTCGCGGTATATTTCGGCCTCAGAATGTAACAGAAATCGAGTCACTTGCGTTTAAATCATCCGCCATTTTATTTGTTTATTATTTACGTGTCATATTTTAAGCAACTCTTCCACAGACACAAAACAATCGCTTTACACGGTTAACTGGTAACGCGGTCCTGGGAGGATACTAGGATCACAGTATGACTATGAGCGAAATACATCGATACGTTTCCTTTATTTCTGCTTGCGTTTGAACTTAACCCCCTCTAAGCGAGTTTTGTCTTTTTAAGACTCTTCTTGTTTTCTCGTGTTTCCAATTATAACTGTTCTCATGAATCATGATGCCAGTGTGACCAGGGTCTTGCCACAATGTTTTTTCGTGACCGCCATCGTCTGCGGTTTACTATTAAAACAATTGGCTAAAACGCCACATAGACCAGTTGCGATTAAGGTCAATACAGGGGTCAAGACAATCGGGGTTTTGTCTCTCCCACCATTGGGTAAAAAGTGTTCGATATAAGAAGTAATAACCAATGAATCTTCGAATGGATTTCATATTGTGCGATTAGAACGTTTTCATCACCACGCTGGTGTGATTTTGGGTGGGACGTAGTCGTTGCAGTAGATTTGGTATCTATCGAGATGCGGTTGACGCGGACGTGAATCCTGTGGCTTGAATGCACGGTCGTGGTACGTCGTTATAAATATTGAGATCATATTTCCTGATCTGTTTCGGAAATATGCCCCTGCAATTATTCGTAAATATTTTTAAACAATATGGCTTATTATTACATTTATCCCCGAAATATGAAACCATCATTGAACCTGACTAGACGAATATCGCCTCAGATTGAACTTTCACAGGCACCTCATTTGAAAACAATAAACTCGAAATGAATTTGTCCCTGTTTGTTTAATAATCTTGTTTCCTGTTTCAATCATATTTCAGCCATACATTACGAATAGGGTCCCATCATGAGCGGATTACATCTAAGTCTGACGCCTTTAGTCTGCAAGTATTGCGGTTACAAAATATTCTCAAAGTTTGATAGATATATGATACATCTCCGCCGTCATCATGCAATGCAGAATCTTCGGCATGACGTGTCTACAAAAATGTATTCAAGATGGAAAGACTGGGAAATATGCCAAGAGAAACCACGTCAATTCCAATGTTCGTACTGTGACAAGACATTCTCTCATTTAGGCAATAAGACCCGTCATGAAAGGATCCATACCAAAGAGAAACCATACCAATGTGCATACTGTGATAAGAGTTTCTCCCATCCAAGGGATAAGACCATTCATGAAAGGATTCATACGAAAGAGAAACCATATCAATGTTCATACTGTGACAAGAGTTTCTCACAATTAGGTCACAAGACCGTTCATGAGAGGATTCATACTAAAGAGAAACCATACCAATGTTCATACTGTCCCATAGCAAAAAATAAAGTCACCGGGTAACCACCCGGTAGTTATCGGATGGTTACCCGATACCTTGCGGAGAGTATTTTAAAAGTAATCCAAACATCTCCACTAGCGGGAGAGTTTTTGGAGAGCAGTTAGCTCTTTTGGAGAGTTACCCGATGGTTCCCCAAAACTTTGCAGATACCCAAAACACTCTCCGAAAACATATGACTCTGAAACTAACACCCGGAAAGCTCTCCGCAAACTTGACCTCTAAAAATTAACACCCGGAAAGCTCTCCGCAAACTCTGTTGTATAATAGAGGTGAAATGACACCCCCGAAACACTCTCCGAAAAGTTGACCTCTAAAAATTAACACCCGGAAAGCTCTCCGCAAACTCTGTTGTATAATAGAGGTGAAATGACACCCCCGAAACACTCTCCGAAAAGTTGACCTCTAAAAATTAACACCCGGAAAGCTCTCCACAAACTCTGTTGTGTAATACGGTTGAAATGACACACCCGAAACACTCTCCGAAAACTTGACCTATAAAAAGTAACACCCGAAAAGCTCTCCGTAAACTAATAATTTTGAATTCTTAACCTGCAGCAGCCATATTGGAATTTGCTGCCAACTGACAAACTGCCTGTGTCAGAGTGCTGCTATATTTAAGGAAATCTGTTGATATTTGTGGTTATTTTATCACTATTAATGTTATAAACCTATTATAGATGAAAGCTGCATGCTATTCTACAAGAATTGGTAAGGTAGACTATTCAGATTTATGATTTATCCTGGATTTACAGTATTTTTGAGTAAGCTTAAGCTTATTCATTTTTTAGTTTATATGCATGCTATGGTATAATTCCAGTACTACCTTAGTCAGTATACCCTTTTCTAGCATCCAAACTCTTAATTCTTGAAACCTTAGTTTAATTCCAATGGAAATTGGATAGCTGGATGATTAAATATTGATTTGATTTGTTGTTTTGGTTTGTTGGCTATTTTTTTATTATTTAGTTAATCGTTTTTGAGATGGTTGAATCAAATAGTAAATTTATTTTGTTTGATTTAATTTTTTTAATAGCTGATCGATTGATTTATTGTTTATGGTTTAATTGGTTGGTCAGTTGGTTGATTGATATATTGCTAAATAGATTAATTTGATTGATACATTTTATTGACAGGTATTAATGAATTGATTGAATGTTTGATCGGAAGCTCAATAGATTGATTTATTGAATTGCTCGGGTGATTGGTTTGTTGTTTCATCATTTATTTTGAATGGCTTTGATTCATTGATTTTTTTGATGGATACATTAATTGGTTGATTTATTTATTTAGAAGGTTTATAGATTGATTCATTGATTTGGTTTGGGTGATTGGTTCTTTTGATGAATCATTTGTTTTGAGTTGCCTCGATTTATTGATTTTTGAGTGATGTATTGGTTGATCGATTGATTGGCTGTTAATTGATTTTTCATCAATAAAGATGATCGATTGATTTAAATGAGTGGTTGATTAATTTATTTATTGATTTAATGGTGGTCGATTGATAGCTTATTTTGGTTTAGTATTAGTTGTAAATCTGTCGAGATTTGGCACCAAGTATGATATTTAGTATTGCAAATTTAACAGTATGCAGTTGAAAACATGCTCAAGAATGTGTCAAGTGTTCAAAATAAATGGATGGGTGATAAACAGATTAAGGCTCCTTGTTATTTGACTTGTGACAATGCATTTCATGAAAGGAAAGTTGGTGTAAGTATGCAAGACCTAAAATTTGAGACTAAATAAGGCTACATAAAAAACAACTTTTGTCTGAAAGCTCTTCAGTTTTTCAAAACCTAATGCGGAATGCGTGTGTTTTTTTTTAATACATTTTTTTTTATAAATATAAAATATTAAAATCCTTATAAAAGTGATCTTTTGTATTTAGAATGATGTGATCAATGAAAATCTGAAAAATCGAAGACATTTTGGGATTTTTTTTTTAGAATTTTTTTCTTCTAACTTTGAGACAAAAAGGTTTTTTTTAATATAGCCTAAGCTAATTTAAAGCAATTTGTGCATAGAAACCTTAGTGTTTCTCATGCTAACGTATATAAACTGCCCCATGTCCCCGATTTGTCCACCCCTCCCTGCCCCAACAACTGGTGCTGCCCTCTGTATGCTCCCAAACTAGTTACCCACTAAACCACCCACTATTTCGGGGAGTATACCTGATAGTAATCCGCAGTTTGCTCCAAAATGTTACCGGGTAGCTACCCGGTACTACCTAATTTGCATGTAATTTCCACCGGGTGGCCACCCGATGATCACCCGATAGCAATCCGCTATTCTGGGAAGTTACCCGGTAGCCATCCGCTATTCTGGGGAGTTACCCGATAGTAATCCACAATATACATTACCGGATGGTTACCCGCTAACCATCCGCTATTTCGGGGAACTACCCGATAGTAATCCGCAATACCCACTTTGCTCTCCAAAACGTTACCGGGTAGTTACCCGGTACTATCTAATTTGCATGTCATTTCCACCCGGTGGTCACCCGATGGTTACCGGATAGCTATCCGCTAATCTGCTGTTTTTTCGCTATGGGGTGATAAGACTTTCCCGCAGTCATGTAACAAGACCATTCATGAAAGGATTCATACTAAAGAGAAACCATTCGGATGTGCCTGCTGTGGCAAGACCTTTAATCAATTAAGTTCAAAGACCCGCCATGAAAGGATTCATACTAAAGAGAAACCATTCCAATGTTCATTCTGTGATAAGAGTTTCTCACAATTAGGTCACAAAAACTGTCATGAAAGGATCCATACCAAAGAGAAACCATTCCAATGTTCATTCTGTGATAAGAGTTTCTCACAATTAGGTCACAAAAACAGTCATGAAAGGATCCATAGAAAGGATCCATACCAAAGAGAAACCATACAAATGTTCATACTGTGACAAGACTTTCCTACAATTGGGTCACAAGACTGTTCATGAAAGGATTCATACTAAAGAGAAACCATACAAATGTCAATATTGTGATGAAAGTTTCTCACTTTCACATGTCAAGACCCGTCATGAAAGGATCCATAATAAAGAAAAACCATACCAATTTTCATACTGTGACAACACTTTCTCACAATTAGGTCACAAAAACAGTCATGAAAGGATCCATACCAAAGAGAAACCATACCAATGTTCATACTGTGATCAGACTTTCTCTGTGTCAGGTAACAAGACCATTCATGAAAGGATTCATACCAAAGAGAAACCATACCAATGTTCATACTGTGACAAGAGTTTCTCACAATTAGGTCACAAGACCGTTCAAGAAAGGATTCATAGTAAAGAGAATCCATACCAATGTCAGTCAATATTGTGATAAGACCTTCTCGACGTCAGGTAACAAAACCAGCCATTAAAGGATCCATACCAAAGAGAAACCGCACCAATCATGGCACAAACCACGCACCGTGCAATCGAGGTACCGGTAATTGATTCTCACAAAATGAGCCGAAAAACTCGACATTCGTCATAAAAACTGCTCCTCCCACTTCCATTGTAAATTAATGTTATAATCATAACGGACTTCAGCAAGGCTTTTGACAGGGTAGACCATAATATTGCGATCCCCAAGCTGCTCAAAATGGGAGCCAGACCAGGGGTCATACCCTGGATATGTAGTTTCTTATCTAACAGAGTCCAGTGTGTCAGATACCATAACACTTTGTCTGATTGGAGTGAACTCTGAGGTGGGGTCCCACAGGGCACGTTGAATGGTCCAACAATCTTTATGGCCTTAGCTAATGATGCTGCCAGAGTGGAGGAGCCAAATAAACTCGCTTTGAAATATGTTGATGATTTAACTATTGTAGAAAATGTGTTTGGAAAACAAATTTCCACCATCCAACATGATTTGGATAAATTTGAACAATGGGCTACAGAGAATCATATGAATTTAAACCCGACCAAATGCATGTTTATGGATGTCACCTTTGCGATGGATCCACCGATACTTACCCCCCCCCCCCCCCCCCCCCCCCCCCCTCCCTCCGTTTGTATGATCAAGACCTTCATTGCACTGACACGGTGAAGATTCTGGGCATAAAAATTGCTAAAGATCTGAAATGGAACACCCACATTGGTGACATTACGAAACGTGCAAGTGGACGGCTATTTATGCTTAACATCCTAAAACGGCATGGGCTAAGTGTTAAAGACCTGGTAACAATCTATGTTGGTTTTGTTCGCCCCCTTCTTGAGTATGCTCTACCAGTATGGCATCCTGGTCTGACAGAAAATCTCCACTATGATTTGGAGCGTATTCAGAAGAGGGCGTGTAGAATCATCTTAGGTTTTAACTACATAGGCTATCAGGATGCCTTAATAACATGTGCTATTCCGGAACTCAGGAACCGTAGAGACCAACTTTGTTTAAACTTTGCTAAATCCCTTTTAAAATCTAATGAATTCCGTGGTTGGTTACTAAAATCTAGAGATGAACAAGTGCACAATATGACTCTCCGTAGTGCTCACAAAATAACTGTTCCTAAAACACGTACCCTGCGTTACGCTCGTAGCTCAATTCCATACATGGTCAAACTCTTAAATCATACATTATAGTTCTGTTTCCAATAGGGGGTGGGTTGTTGTGTTTTGCATGCTTAGTTATTTCTATGAATATATTGTTTCTATTTTTCTATATATTACATATTGTAAATATTGTTGTAATTCAGCATTTTGCTGCGATAATGATATGTTTATTAAACCTTGAATTGATTGAATTGAAATGATTATAAGGATTTATGTCAATAAAAGCCAATGGGCGACGTGTTTTCTTATTTGATACTGACAAATCAATACACAAATGACCAAACTTATGGTGGAACGGTTCTGGCATGCTTTATAACAGGCAATTTTGTCATTGAAAACTAAATACATTTTACTTTTTTTTACGCCTATCACATTTTGACTTTTGAGTGTAAAAATGGATAAAAGCCCCCCAAAATAGTTGACACGGACCGGGAAAGACCTGCTGAGAAGGCATTCTCTGGGTAGACGCGTGTTGTTAGTCTTTGTGTTTTGGAATGGGTTGAGGTTAGGGAGTGAGTTATGTGTATGGGCGGGGATGGTGGCTTTTAGGATCGAGATGGGTGTGATGAGACATTAAATTCCAGTCAGTTTGACATTCAGCAAAGTAGGGCTAATTGAAGTAATGATCTAGTTTTTATCTTGTTTTCTAAATAATAATAATACATAATAATAATAATAATAATAATAATAATAATAATAATAATAATAACCATATTTGTATAGCGCCTAACATCGAGATCCCTAAGCGCTTTAACATAAAACATAATAACAAACAAATACATGGAAATGTACTACAATTAAAAAGCCATTGTGAACAAATGAGTCTTTAAGGATTTCTTAAACTGAAATATAGTCTCTGCATTTTTCACATGAAGTGGTATATTATTCCAGAGTTCTGCAGCTGACACAGAGATGGAACGTTGACCATACTGGGTGGACGTTGAAGAGCAGACAAGACGCGATAGAGATGAAGAACGAAGATTGCGTAAAGGTGTATATTGTTTGATTAGATCTTGAAGATAGATTGGCGCAGTACCATGAAGACATTTATAAGTCAGAAGTAATATTTTATACATAATACGATACTTGATAGGCAGCCAGTGCAGATCACGGAGAGTTGGAGTTATGTGATCATGTTTGCGAGAAAGAGTGATTAATCTTGCAGCAGAGTTCTGAATTCTTTGAAGCTTGTTTATCTGCGAATTTGGAAGGCCGTGTAAAAGACTGTTACATTGATCTAAGCGACATGTAATAAATGCATGTACCAGCAATTCAGTTGATTTTCTGTCGAGAAACTTTCTAATCTGTCCAATACGATACAGAGCAAATGAAGCAGAACGGCATATGTTTTTGACAAAGACATCCATTTTCAAATCATTCTGAACAATGACTCCCAAATTGCGAGCACTCTTTACTGGTTCAATCAAAGAGTCACAGATTTGAACATGTTTCAAAGGAGATGAATTTCTGAATCGGGATGAAATATGGAGAAACTCAGTTTTATCATCATTAAGTTTCAAATCATTGGCAGTTGACCACAGTTTAATAGCATTGATGCATGTTTCAAGTTTTGGGATGAGGGATGAGTGGTCATCCTTGTCAAAAATGATATAAACTTGTGTGTCATCGGCATACATCATTTTGCCAAGGTCATGTAAATCAATGACGTCTTCCAGCGGTGCTGTGTACATGGTAAATGATAGTGGTCCAATAACTGATCCTTGTGGGACGCCTTCCAGAGGAGTATGAGGATTAGAAATGTTGTCATTTACAGAGATAAATTGAGACCTATTTTGAAAATAGGAGGAAAACCAGCTTAGCACACATCCTCTAATACCATATCTGTGAACAAGTCGGTTAAGGAACACATCATGGTTGATGGTGTAAAATGCTGCAGAGTAATCAAGGAGTATTAGGGCAGCCTCTTTTCCTTTATCTACAGCCAATAACAGGTCATTGTAAACACGAAGTAATACTGTCTCTATACTATGCCCAGATCTGTATGCTGATTGCATTTTTCCACGGAGATTGTTCAAAGTGAGGTAGTCCTGAATTTGCGATGCAAACGCACGTTCAATTGTTTTGGCAAGGAACTTTAAGTTTGCGACAGGTCTGTAATTCTTCAATTGTTCACAGTCAAGCTTAGGTTTCTTTATGAGTGGTGTAATGACTGCTGATTTGAGAATATCTGGGAAATGACCATTTTGCAGAGACAAGTTGACGATTTTTTTGATAATGGGTACAAGTTCATCAGAACACTTTTTGAGAAGCCATGTTGGTATAGGATCCAGGTTACATGACGTAGAAGGCGATTTCATGATAAGTTTTCTCACTGATTCTTCTGATATAATGGCTAAATCAGACATCGTTGACGTACATGTCGAATATCCGTATTCCCTGCCCAAAAAGAATTAATTTGAAAAATATTATGTTTGATTAATATTTTCTTTTCGATATCTCAACGATTATGTAAATTAAGCATATCTTCTCCACCCACTGTCTTTTAATGCAAGATTATGCGACATTAGCGCTTCTCGGACACGTGCCATAGACATAATTGATTGCTTTAAATCGTTTAAAGTTTAACTTGTACGCGTACATATTTATTGAAATGGCCAAAATATCTTTTTTTTTAATATAAAAAATATAAAATTAAACGAATTACGCTTTAATGAGGGAACAAAAATTTGAATTTGAATTTTGCCTACTTCCGACCACCCCCACCCACTCCGAACGACGTGGAGTCTAACATGATTTAAATAGTATTTACAAATAAAACGACACGTTGAGTAAGCACTAATAATCTGTACCAAATTATTAAGATTGAATCAATTTAAGGGCTGCTTAAAAACCTGGAACATTAACTTGAGTGGTACACATGTGTAGGATTTTATGGTTTTATAATTGGCTAAGTTGGCTAACATAAATATTTGAGGGAAAAATAAGGTCAACACTTGTAAACACAGACTTGCTACTGCATGCACACTGACTATGCGGACAACCTGGTTTTTGAGTATAGTTAATATCATGTCAATACTTCCGCCCCCCCCCCCCCCCCCCCCCTCCCCCCCTTACCGTACAGCACGGGGTCTAACACTCACCATCACAAACTAACAATGAATGATCCATACAAAACAATTCCTACATTTACTGGACTACTTCATTCAACTAATTAACTGCAAATGTGCTCGATTTGTATATGATACGATACTGAAATAGCAGATGTAGTCTTATTTTATCTTTAAAATGACATATTCTTCTCAGAATGATGAGTTTTCCCATTATTTAAGTACAATGGGTTAATAAAGTGTTTTGCTGATATTGACCTGACAAGAAAATCAGGAATACAGGATAAACGATGTTAAACGTGTTTTGCACTTCCCTACTTATATCCTGAGTATCTCAGCCAATTCATAATCGATATTGCTGTAATTTAACTATTTGATAGCCAAGAAGTAGTCTTTCAAAATATTCAAGTTTCAGGGCGATATGTGATTTGCTGTTTATATCGCACTGATCTTAGCAAAAAGTGTTGCGTTTTTTATACACCCTGTATATTTCAACATTACCATAGTATTACAATCAAAACATAAATTTCTATTTGTATGTGGCAATTTTACTCTTGTACGCAACAAATTGAAGTATAATGAAGCTGAATGCTTAAAAGCTACACTGTTAATCTTGTTAA
>CM069455.1:953804-979951 GCA_035610835.1 Ophiura sarsii
TGCACGTAATGACTTACATAAAAGCATAAAATGTTTGATATCTTCGCAATCTCTATTATAGAGTAAACACATACCATCATTATCTACCTCCCAAGAACTTAACCTACCATTAAGGGGAAGTGTGTTAGAACGAGCTTTAAACTTCAAACTAGCCCCATAAAAATCAAGCTTGTCTTTCAAATAACTTTCCAAATACGGATGTGTTTTAAACTGAACATAAAATCTTAAAGACGATTTACTACAAATATTTTGATACCATCCAGAGTAATCTTGTTGAACACTGATTCTCTTAAACACTTGGACCCATCGGGGGTTATTAGGTTGCATGCTTGAGAAGTTGAAATCCATGCCATGATCGCATAAAATATGTTTAATAGAATCAAGCCATTTCCATCTTAATTGTATATCATAATCATGAATAATAAACATTGCGTTAAGTAATAATTTGGGCCATCTGTGGGGGCCCATATCGTGCAGACGTGAGTAAAATTTAGCTTTAAGCCTATTATGGGTAGACTCAAGGGTATCCCAACCTAAATCGCCCAAGAGTGACATTGACGGTGTATTACGCGGGGCCTTTAGAATTGATCTTGCCATTTGAAATTGAAGAGATTCAAGTTTTTTGTAGTCACTAGCACTATAAGTAGTAATCGCGCATGCATAATTTATAGATGGTAGTGCCAGTGACCTCCACAACACATCACCATAATACACCCTGTCAAAGTCCTCATGATTATTGATAATGGATTTAATATAGCCAATCAATTTATTACCTTTACAAATGACCTCATTGACGTGAGTATGATCTGACATATTCCTAGTGATATGAATACCTAAGTATTTATAACTAACAGCCTCTTTAATAACTTCATCCCCTAATTTCCATAATTTGTTTTTGTTGATTTGTTTACCAACAACTAGGACATTCGATTTTGTGTGATTAAATTGAAGTTTCCATCTCTTTGAAAATTCAGCGGCAATGTTAAGCATATGGTTCAAATCAGTTTCATTCTCAGCAATAAGTACTACATCATCAGCCCAGAAAAGGCAACTAATATTAACATTACAAATATTTATACCAACATTTTGAGAAGCTAACATTTTTGCTAATTCGTTTATGTATATGCAGAATAAAACGGGGGACAAAACACAACCTTGCTTCAGTCCTTCATCAATTTCAAAAGAGTCAGTAACAATATCCCCAAATCTAACATTATATACATAAAACATTATTATATAAGCTATCAATAATATTCCAAACTTTACCACGAATACCAATATTCCACGCAACTGATAATAGACCGTCTCGCCATACTGTATCGAAAGCTTTACGGAAATCCAAGAAAGCCAGATGGGTAGACTTTTTCTCGGCTAGTCTAATGGCTGTAATGCTTTTAAGCGTGAAAATATGATCTTCGCATCTATGGTCTTTTCTGAACCCCCCTTGGATCTCAGATAATACATTATTATCCTCAATAAAAGTAGTGACACTATTACAAATTAAGCGGTATATGATATGCACACCAGCTATTTTAAACCTGTATAGTTGGTTAGTGCTCTTAAGCACTTCAGCGATTGCTTGGATAATACCTAATGGGGCCCTCACATGTATCCGTGTGAGCTGAGCGGCCCCTTGCCGTGTGAAAAATGGGTGCAGACGGCGGCACACACGGTGGGCCGTTTCCCGTCCGTTGAACACGTTCAGGGGACTTTGCCGGCCACCGGAGTTTTAAACATGCTCAAAACTCCGGGCGGGTGAGTAAAAGCGGCGGCGAACGATGAGAGCCCGGTATGAAGACGGTATAAGGACGGCGCACCCGTTCACATCCGTTTCGCACCCGTTTCGCACCCGTTTCGCACCCGTTTCGCACCCGTTTCGCACCCGTTTCGCACCCGTTTCGCGCCCATTCGCAGGGCGGTGATTGACGGTGGTGGACGTCAACCATCTTAGCGACGGACTGCGGATTGCCGCATGCAGCCTAGTAACCGTTCGCGGAACGGACTCTCAGCAGGCATGTTAACTCTTTAAATGTAAAAGAGCTAAAACTCACTCTTTCGAGAGCTCTAGGAGGAACAGATTTTTTTTGGAGTGAAGTTCACTCTTAAAAGAGTGACAAATCACTCTGAAAAGAGTGACAAATCACTCTGAAAAGAGTGACAAATCACTCTGAAAAGAGTGACAAATCACTCTGAAAAGAGTGACAAATCACTCTAAAAAGAGTGAACTTCACTTCTTAGAAGAGCCGTGCCTCCTAAAGCTCTCGAAAGAGTGAGGTTTAGCTCTTTTACATTTAGAGAGTATTATAATGTGGTTCGTACGAATTCCGGAATACAAATGAAGCGGCAAGCTTGAGCGCTCAGCTTGAAAAGGGCGATTTGATGATGTAATCAGACGTTTCGGCCGGTACCCAGGCGTTTCGACCGGTTAGGAACCGGTATGGAGGTGGTATGCACACGATACACGGTGAGAACGGTAAGCTAGAACTGTATGAGGCCGGTGATCCCGGGACAAGGCCGGTGAGAACCCGGGACAGACCCGGTGTAGAACGGTATGGACCGAGGACCCGGTGAGGAGGTGTTATGCACCCGGTGAGAACGGTAAGCTAGAAATGTATGAGGACGGTGAGCCCGGTACACGGCCGGTGAGGACCCGGTAAAGACCCTGTATATAACGTTATAGACCCGGTGGCCACAAAAAAAATTAATGCGCCCGTTGACATTTTTAGTGATTGTTTGGACTCTGTTGTTTTTCTATTAGACGGTAAGGTGGCCGCCTACCATTACCGCCCTGCGAACGGGCGCGAAACGGGTGTGCCGTCTTTATACCGTCCTCAAACCGGGCTCTCACCGTTTGCCGCCGCTTTTGCTCACCCGGCAGGACCCGGCAGGAGTTTTGAGCATGTTCAAAATTCCTGCCGGGTCCTGGCGGGCGCGGATGGCCGTCAATGTCCACGGCAACGTGTTCAACGGACAGGAAACGGCCCACCGTGTGACATCACCGTGTGCCGCCGTCTGCACTAATTTGTCACACGGTAATGGGCCGGCCAGCTCACACGGATACATGTGAGGGCAAATGTATTTTACAGAGATTCCCGGAATGTGAGCGAAGCGGCGAGCTTGAGCGCTCAGCTTATACAGGGTAGTTTGATGACGTTATCAAGGCGGTTCGGTCGGTACCCAAGCGTTTCGGCCGGTGAGGACCTGGTGAGGAGGTGGTATGAGCCCGGTTCCAGGCCGATAAGGACCCGGTATAGAACAGTATGAACCCGGTGACAAAAATAAATAAAATGCGGCCGTTGACATTTTTTGCTGATTGTTCACCGTGTTGGACTCTGTTGTTTTTCTATAAGACGGTAAGGGGCCGCCCAGCTCACACGGATACATGTGAGGGCCCCATTATGGATGGACCATTTCTTAAGATGGGATGACAAGGATAATAACTTTATGTGAGGAGATCTAGTACTTAATCTAGAATTGGAATGATTCTTCGCCTTTTTAATTACATCTTGACAGCTGGATACTGATTATAAACCATAACAATGACTGTGGATGAATTGACCATGGCTGGTGAAAGTGATCATATCAAGTACTGTTACAGTGTTGTTGTAAATAATATCGATGTTGAAGGTGATATGGGATGTCTACAATTAGTGCTTAATAACAATGGAAATAACTGTGACTGGTTGGAGTGATAATACCTGTCAAGTGTCAAGTGCTGTTCCGAGACTGCTTTATAAATGATATTAAACAATGTTGGAGTTGGAGCTGATATAGACAAACGATATAAACTATGACTTATCTGCATGGAATGGATGTCCGCATAAATGGAACTCTAAAATAATATTTTGCGTTGAACAGTTTACAATTGAATGATGTGATTACATCAGATTGATTACTCATTTACTTCATATATTTATAATTTGTTTTTACTCCAATGATGTCACGGCATCATTCTTTCTGAAAAGGGGCATGTGTGATGGAGTAAAAGGGGGCTTTATTTTATTTAGTTGAAGTTAAGTGGTTACACCTGGTTTCCAGACATTAAAATTGGGTGGTTATTCTTTAGATTCTTTAGAGTTTATAATTAGAGGTTTTATTGTCAAGTTGAGAGTGGGATTAAAGAGGGTGATTTAGTCTTCTTTGTGGATATTATTGGTGATGGGTTTTATATTACATAACAATAGGTGGTGGCACTTAAGCTCTTACCAGATAACCTTTATTCATCTATGCGCCTGCAAAAGTAATAATCTGACAGGTGCTCATCAAACCGACATTCATGTCACTTGCATTTCATAATATTATTTTCACTTACTGATTAGAGCTGGGCAGAGGAACACCCTTAGTTCCTATGCATTACTGAGAGTTGATTAAATTAAAGTTTCTACAGAAGTCCGGAGTCCTGTTGTCTTATGTTAAATCATTGTTTTACAACGCTATATATTTAAGGACTTCGTCACAATACTACTTGTGCCACCTTTACGGCGTAACTACAATAACTACAAGTTTTGAGAATGCAAAGGTTTTAAAAATACTAATTTGGTGTCACATTACACCCAAAGGGTGACATTTGATTTTCTCCCTGCTATTTCTCTGAAACCCCAACACCCCAAAGGTGCCATCATAGCTCATCGTTGGTCGAATGTGACACTCTTGGTTGGCACTCATGACACCCTCGAGTACTCGGGTGTAACTTGACACCTTTAAAGATACTGACAAACATGACACTCATTAAGTGTCGAAAGGCACTTCTTGGGGTGTCATTTTCCTCATTTTGATAGCTCTTGAGAATTCAGTATACTACTTGTGCCACCTTTACGGCGTAACTACAATAACTACAAGTTTTGAGAATGCAAAGGTTTCAAAAATACTAATTTGGTGTCACATTACACCCAAAGGGTGACATTTGATTTTCTCCCTGCTATTTCTCTGAAACCCCAACACCCCAAAGGTGCCATCATAGCTCATCGTTGGTCGAATGTGACACTCCTAGTTGGCACTTATGACATCCTTGAGTGCTCGGGGTGTAACTTGACACATTTAAAGATACTAACAAAAATATCACTCATTGAATGTCGAAAGAAACCTATTGGGGAGTCATTTCCCCCATTTCGATAGCTCTTGAGAATTCAGTATACTACTTGTGACACCTTTATAGCGTAATTACAAGTTTTGAGAATGCAAAGGTTTCAAAAATACTAATTCGGGTGTCACATTACACCCACAGGGTGACCTTTGATTTTCTCCGTGCTATTTCTCTGAAACCCTAACACCCCAAAGGTGCCGTCATAGCTCATCATTGGTCGAATGTGACACTCCTGGTTGGCACTTATGACACCCTCTAGGATGTCACTTGACACCTTTAAAGATACTGATAAAAATGGCACTCATTGAGTGTCGAAAGACACCTCTTGGGGAGTCATTACACCTCGAGTGCTCGCGCCCTCATACGCCATACGCTACTTGCCCGGTACGGATGGAATACATTGAAAGCGAGGTTTTCCCCTCACACGCACTATCACACCGCACTGCGTCGGTGGTTTCACGCAGGTTTGTGTATAGGGTGACGTGGTAGGCTATGCTGATAAGAGGGGAGAGCCTCGCTTTCATTTTAAAATGGCGATTGCGTGCAAGTAGCGTATTAACACCATTGAAAGTAGATTTAGTAGGTTTTATATATCCATTTTTCCAACAATATTAATCCAAGACGTCACTCGCTAAGTGATTGTTCACAATGAACCAGCCAGATACACATGTGCTGGGCCATGGCAGGACTCATCTTTGTTATTCATGAAAGTGAGTCCTCAGGCAAACATCCAATGGGTCAAACACCATAAGGGCATCACCTCGATACTCTGAAGGTGTCATTAGACACCCTTAAAATGGATCCTTAGGCGAACATCTAAAGGAGTCAATTATAAATTGACCCCCATAAAGGCGTCACCTTAACACCGAAGGTGTTATTTGACACCCGTAGAAATGGGTCCTCAGGCGAACATCCAAATGTGTCAATTGTAAATTGACACCCTAAAGGCGTCACCTTAACACCACTGACGGGGTCATTTGACACCCGTAGAAATGGGTCCTCAGGCGCACATCCAAAGGCATCACCTTAACACCACTGACGGGGTCATTTGACACCCGTAGAAATGGGTCTTCAGGCGCGCATCCAAAGGTGTCAAATTGACACCCTAAAGGCGTCACCTTAACACCACTGAAGGGGTCATTTGACACCCGTAAAAATGGGTCCTCAGGCGAACATCCAAAGGTGTCAATATCAAATCGACATGGCACACGTTAAAGGCGTCTTCCTGTCACCTTTGGATGTGCGCCTGAGGACCCAAATCTTAACACCCCTTTTGGTGCCAAATGACACCCATTTTTTTTCAGTGTAATTAGAAGGGTCCGCGTGTAGAAAATAAAAATGTGAAAATGAAAATCGGACTTCACCTTACATTTTGGAGTGTCACTTCCTCAATAATCAGCCGATCTTAGCGTGCAATATCTCATATTAAAGGAGATGAATTTCTTAACAACTTTATCATTTAATATTTTTAGATATAATATATATTCTTAGAGTTAGAAGCCCATTTATTACCTGTATAGTTACTGTTTTTGATTTGATGACTGTATACCATGAACGTGCATGATGGAAATAATAATACGCGTATGTCAGATGGTTTGGATTGGTGGTGTACTGTCCGGCGATCCGTACTCGTCAGCCCACACGCTGCTATTATACTTCTATGTTTGGTGCACTTTTACCAAGGATATTTGGATTAGTAGTTTTCGTGTGCCATACGTATACCTGCGGGATTAAGAAAAAAGCGTGTTTAGGCTATTTATTTCTTAGGGAAGCTACACCACCGATGTGGTGGCCTCACTTGAAATTACGTCATTATCATCTCAGTATGCAATCGAGCACAAGAGCTATGATTTATAAAGGGGTCAAAAAAATAAGTCCCCTCCCCCTAAAATTTGATCACGTTTGTTTACATAACTCTGCACACAATTAAAGGTTTTGAGATATTGAAACACTTATGAAAAGCAAAAACACTCGGCTACCCATAGAAAGTTTCTCCATTTTAATATCATTACTACTTTTTTGAGTTTGTGTGCATAAAATAAATCCACCCACAATTAAGCGTTTTGAGAGATTGAAACATTTACGAAAAAGGGAAAGCCCTTGGCTATCCACACAAAGTTCCCCTCTTCAATATCATGTTTATTTTCCCAAAAAACAGTCACATTTCCCCAAAATGATGTTTTCCGAAAAGTGGCACTTTTCAACGATACAGAGAAGTTATTGACGTGAATGGGGACACTATTGGCTAGTCATGCATGACCGATGAGTAAAAAAACCCAACTCTACCCCACCCAACTTATCATGGCTATATTGATTTTACGCACGGCGCAGCAGGCATGTCATAATCTCATGATTTATTAAGCCTTAGGCCATATAATTATTCTATTAACATGATCATAACACCTTCCTGACCATACATATCTGGGTTGTTCAATTATAATTATAGTATACATGTACATGTATGTTATAAATAAGTATATTGCAGGCGATCAATGACTAATGATATACAGTCCCCAAAATAAGTAACTGACCAGATAATAAATATGCTCTCAACTCCAAAACTATAACTCCTACGTACAAATATTAGACAATAAAGTTGTAAAATGATATTATTAATAAGATCTTGCCTTGGTGCATGCGTCAGCTTTTGGTTCCAATTCATCCACAGTCACTAGTCTCTCCAGCAGATAATTTTCCGCCGTACCTTTAAACTTTTTTCTAAAGCGTACACCAGATCTTTCATGTAATCGCCGTAGACTTATTGCGAATCCAGCCATATCTATTGCGAATGTCCTGCTGCTACCATAGTATACATCCCATCCGGTCACGTGGCCGATCTTGTTTACGATAGGCAGTTCGTATCTAGCGCCGCCAACGAGCCCTACAGGCCACACAGAAACAATGTCAGTATACCGCATCTATTAAGTATTCAAATAATGAAAATGGCAATATAAATAACAAGAAGAGTATTTAAAAAATACAATCATCGCACAGAAGAGGTAGATTAAAAGCTAATTATTGAATTAATTTAAATTATATGGTCACTTTAAACTTGATTGAATTTGGATAAATGTATCGTATTTGTTGTATTGTACTATAAACACAGTGTGCTACTTTACATAGGTACAGGCTGTCCTAAATTGACTACTACCCATCGATGTTTAAAGTTCATTCATTTTTTTTCGTATGAAAACATAGAAAATCAATAAAATTAGAACCATTGTTTTTCCTTTATCCATATTAACCTTTCATTAGAATTTTTAGCTTATCATGAATACATTGTAACATTGGACTTATCAAACTGAAGATACACTCTTTAGCATAAGACATGGTGATTTCACCTTTTTGACAGAATGCAAATCAGTATTTTTTTAAATTATAAAGTAAAAGAAGTTTATCACACTTGAGTGACCCCATATTTTGACATGTGTTTAGGGACTTTTGAATAGCCATTGAAGTGGTATACATGTAGGTTAGTACGAATTAGTACTTAGTAGTGGTAGATTTCATTTTCACATTGCTGGGGATTTGTGATTTTTTTTAAACTAAAATTGGAATAATCCTTTCCGTTCTGATCACATAATAACTGCGATTGTACCAATCAACACAAATTCGGGCAAGAGGGTATTTATTAATGTTGATACTGATCATCTAAACAATATTTAAAACGGAGCGAATTCACAAATTCCCACGTAAAATGGTCAGTAACTTGAACATGGTATAAACTGGCACCGGTATTTGTGAATGGTTACATGAGAATAGTTCCATCATGTCCATGGACCAATGTATCAATTAGTATTGTAATTCCATTCCTTGTTGTTAACAAAATAGGGGGTGGGGGGGGTGTACTACATGCTATCCCGAACCCGAAATGATTAGCACCCATCATTGCCAAAAGTTCATTAATTTTTTTCATTATAAAAATCATTTTTTCTCACATATTTGTAGGCCTATATCCATTCATTCGAATCATATTATACTAGTATAAACTGTTCCCTGAGGCCCATAGACTCACTACTTAGAAACTAAATGCATTTATTGTACTGGTTAACTTGTGTCACACAATGTTATTATGCACAGCCAGGAATAAGCAGGAATGTAAACACGCTGACAATTATTACTCAAGTCATTTATATATTTTGCTCCCTTTGGGTTGAGTAGACCTACTTTTCCAATATTGCTAAACATTAACCCTAATGTTTACTTTTATAGTATGCGTTAATCAATTGTAAAGGTCTTATCATTTTTTGAAATTAATTCTGGGAATTTGAGGCAGGCAACCAACGCCAGAAAAAAGTTGTAAAGGTCTATCATTTTTTGAAATTAATTCTGGAAATTTGAGGCAGGCAACCAACGCCAGAAAAAAGTTGGCATAATTATATACTAGAATAGTAGAATACCAATTAGACCTAAACATTAATAATTCTCGTTTGACTTAATAATAGTAATACATTTTCTTTGACCACATAATAAGTATTTCTGATATTTACCAGTCAATAAATGGGATTTCAATCCCTGAGTCTTCAAATTATCTCCCAAATACAATTAATATTTGTGCACAAAAAATTGTGTTAGCTGCTGTAGCAGAAAGGGGAACTAAAGGGAGACCAAGATCATCCAGGAACATGGTCTCAAACGGGAGAGGGGGCCGACCGAGATCATCAAGGAACACGGTAGAGGGAACCTACGCCAAGATCATCCAGGAACATGGCAACGGGGAACCTAACCTGCGCCAAGATCGTCAAGGAACATGGCAGCGGGGCGCCTAAGCCAAGACCATCGGGTAGCATGGCAACGGGGAAAATAAATAGAAATATGGCTGACATGAGTTATAATAAATTTTAAAGTAGTGAACGAAAAAAGAAATGACATGACTTAAAGGATTGGACAATTTAGAAAAAGAAAAGAAAAAACCAATGAACAGTAAAAATAGAAAAAATAAATAAAAATTTAGAAAAAATAATTTAAATAAATAGTTAAACCGGAAAGAAATTATCTACCCCAGAGGGCTTGTGACTGGCATTACATGCCTTAAAACACAAAGTACAATCGAGCAGGTACATACAATGTACCATTCATATGGGTGGGAGGGAGAGGTCTTTTATTTTTGATATCCTCTCGGTACAAAGACAAAGATGCGAATGAGATGTTGGGCACCGAAATGGAGCGGGCATGAAAAACAACCCGGAAGTGACAAGTGATTGGTCGGAGGTAACCATGGTTGCCCAACGCAATTCCTGACAATAACAATTTTCGCTCCAATGGGTAAAAGAGTTCGATCTATTATATTGCTCAAACTTTATTAATAGCAGCCGCGTGGAACGTGTTGAATATAATCATCCGCAATGCGACAGTTAAACCTAATCAGAGGTGTATTAGGTTAACAATAACAAGAATTGATTATTATGATTATATTAATAAGCGCGCTTTTGTATGTCCACATTTGACCAATAATTGTGTAATATTAAATGGTTTTGATATACGGTATGTATACTCTGGCCTATACTAATTCTTATCGGATTCAGTAATGTCAAGACAAATTCAATTCATTGGTGATATTTGTAACAGACTCCTGAACGCAAAACGAAATAAAATGATCTGACCAAACTGAACTAACTAAGCTTTAAATGTTTTCCAATTTGACCTTACTAAATATTAACACAGCTATGTGTCCAAAACCAAAACAAAGTCCGTTTTTCATTTTGGCATTTTCTACATGCAGCCCGATGTAGCAAACAGATTATTGATATACGGGTAGTTACAACTCACAGGTCGATAATAAGATGAACAAATTGGGGATGCTTCAATCAGTGGCGTAACTTTGTCGTTGGCATTGGGGATTGGGAGATGATTAACCAGTGACAGCTCCAGCGTCAGCATGAAAGGGGAAAACGGGGGGGGGGGGGGAGGGGCAAGGAAAAAAAAGGAGGAAGAATTGCGCGCGAAAATGATGGCTTTTATTGAAAAATATGTCCTGAAATTAGCTTCATTTATTCTGAATTAGACATTTCTATTACTGTGAGCATTTTATCATGCATGACATTGGGGGTGGGGTGATTACATAGGCCATCCCCCATGGTCAAATATTGGGGGTCAAATATTGGGGGTATATCCCCTCTCCCCCCGGATTTACGCCTTTGGCTTCAATTGATCAATGCAGCCCATTACACATATCTATCGATCATGCGTGTTCAAAACTAAAGTGCACAATGTAAATGGCACTTTGTTTCAATATTTTAGGTGTAGCGTTCTTAATGTAAAACCATCTTCCCGAACTTGGTCCATAATTTTAAAATGTAATATAATTTAAGTTGGAACCATATTTTTAATTTAATAAGACTCGTTTAGCGTCACCGCTGACTTATACATTGCGACAGCAAAAGCTGATTTATAGCTGATTTTGATATGGGCGGTATCAAAATGTTTCACGTGAATTCTTTTCTAAAACTCACTGAAGATGTCTTAGATAAAAAATCTTGTGAATGATGATGTTGCTGTTTTGAAAGATATTGCGTTGTATGTATTTCGTAAACTTGGTCTCGATACAAGTTTATTTCAGTAGCTGTGTTCTGACGGGCGCATAAAGGCATATTATGTGATATTTTCATGATTTTTTTTTTAGAAAGTAGATTTTCTTGCAGATTCACATTTCTGATCATAAATCATAAATGTATTCTTAGTTACAGAGCGATACGATTCCTAATTACTTCAAAATTGTGGTTTACAAGAGTAATAATAAACTCTCCTGCTAGCAGGATAGTTTATTTTTCACTCTAAATTCGCTCTAAAAAAGATCACATAAAATGTCTTTAAAGTTAACGTCGTAGTTTAAATTTTCGAAAATTAACTCGTAGTTATCGCCCGTGTAGACGAGCTCGTGGTTAACTGAACTTAAAGTTACTTACAAATTACAACTACACGACTTAGTGAGTTAACTTCGAAAATAAGCGGCCGTCTGGACAGACTCAAAGTTAAAGATAGTACCATGTCCTATCTGCGCCATACCATAGGCCTACACATCGATAGATCCCTAGGAACTCACGTAATTCTTTTTTAAGTCAACATAATTTTGTAAATGGTATATATGTTAAGTAGTAAATGAAATGAGCAATGAATATAATGTTTGAATTTATTAAAATTAACTCAAATAATATATTATTTTAAATTCAATTAAAAAAAATTACATTCATATAAACGTGGATTTAAAGGTGATTTAAGATACATCAATTCCCCGTCAAGTTGTGTCTATTTAGCAAATACAATTACCTAGCTTTTTCTTATATTTAATACATTTGAAACAAAAGAGGGTTGGCGCGCAATTTGTATAAAAAAAACCTCATATAATCGACATACGCAACGCGCAATGGACAACTTTCACGTGATGTCTTACAATGGGCAATGGAGGAATAACTCGCGCGCATTATTGATTGCACGCGTACTGTGGATTAATTATTAAAACGCACAATCATTTAAAGGGGCATAGAGAGATTTCTCAAAAAATGAAATTCAATATTTTCATCTTTTTTAGATAGATGATATATAGGCCTACTGTACATAGAAACCCTCTCATGTAAGATTTATTCCAAAAAAAATTGGTAAAAATTGAAAAATAAATACACTTTCTCAGCATTTCCGTAGTTCTTTTCACTTTTTTGTATTTTGGTTTAAAATCACCACCAATTGAATCAGGGAGGTCATGAGTGACTATGCATTACGCAGCAAGCCATGGGTGGTCTTCAAGGTTATTTTAAATAAACATGAAGCAAATAAGTAAGAAGCCATTTGTGGCCTTTTAGATGAATTTGGGTAGTTTCAATGTGCATCTCATCGAAGCTCAAAACGCTATCAAATCCATGAATTTCACATGAAATAGTGCAGAAAGCTCTATAATTTGGGTGGTAGTTATTACGTATATAAACCTTACGTATGTGAAAAACAAAACTTCTGACAAACTTGAGGGCTCCCTCCATGATGGATCTCTTAGTGCCCCTTTAATGCACATAATGTATCAGGGGCGTAACAGATGTTGGTTGTCAGGGGGGGCACAGCCAACAAAAATCCTGGTTAGAATAATTCCGTCCCGGAATTTTCACGTAAGTGGGGGGGGGGGGGGAGCTGGTGTGGGGGAGGGGGGGGGGGGGGGGGGGTGGGGGGTCAAATAAATTCGCACGGTCACAACATTTTGCACGGTCTCAAAATTTCGCACGGTCACAAAATTTCGCAGTACAAAAAGCACAACAGTCAACAATTTTTTGAACTGCGAAATTTTATTTCTTTCTTTCTTTCCCTTTCTTCCTTTCCCCTTTTTTTCTCCTTTTCCTTTTCCTTTTTCCTCCCTTTTTCCTTTCTCTCTCTCTCTCTCTTTTCTTTCCCCCTTCTTTTCCTCTTTTCCCTTCCCCCTATTTTTCCTGGTGGGTAGGTTTGAATTTCCTGCTGAGCACCTTCAGGGGGGGGGGGGGCACTGTGCCCCCCTGCCCCCCCCCCCCCCCCCCCCGGCTGGTACGCCACTGTGCACATTGAAAGAATGTCTGCAGAATACAAAATGAGAGGCTTGGACTCCCCTCGCAACCATTCAGTGCGCATACATAGGCGGTGGAAATAAATTCAGCAGAGAGTCGTAATCTCCCTAAATTTCACGCCCACCTCCCGGCCTGTGCGACCCCAAAATTGTGAAGGTCTCCAATAAAACACGTGTATTAAATATATAGTTCGCGCCCCCCTCCCCCCTAAAAATCTTCACCTCCCCCTCCATATGTCTCTACAGCCACTGCATTTATAGATTCATTACGGGGTTGTGATTCATTAATCAATCTTTAGTGTTATTTACTGACCTCTTCATGTAGTCTTATATCGTATGTGTTATCTACTCACCTCTTTAAATAGTCTTATATCGTATGTGTTATCTACTCACCTCTTTAAATAGTCTTATATCGTATGTGTTATCTACTCACCTCTTTGAATAGTCTAATATCGTATGTGTTATCTACTCACCTCTTTGAATAGTCTTATATCGTATGTGTTATCTACTCACCTCTTCATATAGTCTTATATCGTATGTGTTATCTACTCACCTCTTTGAATAGTCTAATATCGTATGTGTTATCTACTCACCTCTTTGAATAGTCTTATATCGTATGTGTTATCTACTCACCTCTTTAAATAGTCTTATATCGTATGTGTTATCTACTCACCTCTTTAAATAGTCTTATATCGTATGTGTTATCTACTCACCTCTTTGAATAGTCTTATATCGTATGTGTTATCTACTCACCTCTTTGAATAGTCTTATATCGTATGTGTTATCTACTCACCTCTTTGAATAGTCTGGTATCGTATGTGTTATCTACTCACCTCTTTGAATAGTCTAATATCGTATGTGTTATCTACTCACCTCTTTAAATAGTCTTATATCGTATGTGTTATCTACTCACCTCTTTGAATAGTCTTATATCGTATGTGTTATCTACTCACCTCTTTGAATAGTCTTATATCGTATGTGTTATCTACTCACCTCTTTGAATAGTCTTATATCGTATGTGTTATCTACTCACCTCTTTGAATAGTCTTATATCGTATGTGTTATCTACCCACCTCTTCAAATAGTCTAATATCGTATGTGTTATCTACTCACCTCTTTGAATAGTCTTATATCGTATGTGTTATCTACTCACCTCTTTAAATAGTCTTATATCGTATGTGTTATCTACTCACCTCTTTAAATACATTAAATTAAATTACATAGATGAACATCATCGAAATAAAGTAGAGCTATGCATTCATTATTATTCGATCAGGTACTTCCTTGAGGTACTTGTTATTCCAAACATTTAATGATATGTGTTTATCTATCTAAATTCTGTATGAATTGTTAAACATTCGTCATATTATAAAGAACAACAATCCATTTAATTGACAACAACTCACCTATTCAAATAGTCCAATATCATATGTGTTATCTACTCAACTCTTCAAGTAGTCTAACACCGTATGTGTTATCTACTCACCTCTTCAAATAGTCTAATATCGTATGTGTTATCTACTCAAATCTTCAAATAGTCTAATATCGTATGTGTTATGTAGTTGAGCATGTAGTTGAGCTCCTGCTCAACATGTAGTTGAACATGTAGTTGAGCTCCTGCTCTGATAGGATGCCTGCCAAATTGTCTCTGCAATTGTCATCTGTTTTGTCCTGTTTCAACTGTGATTTATGTGCTGTAATTTTTACTAGTGTTGGATATTGTAGCAAGGAAACTACCTACAACTTTTCTTGGTGATAAGATATCTACTTTTGCTGTTTTATATGGATATATATCTGAAATTTGAAATCTTCTTACACTTTATATGTGATTTTTTGCATGGATGTATTTACATGGACATAAACTACCTTGAACCAGTGAGGTGTCAATTAACACTTCCCTGCTTGAACCTGCTTGAACCTAGCAGTGACCATGTAGTGACCATGGAGTTTTAACTTATGCAGGCGTCAATGTGCATTTTGAACCTACCCTCCTCAAGCACTTGACACATTCTCTACTTTGTATTTATACCCATTGAAAATGAAGTTTACTTAGCACTGATTTACCATGCCTGCAAAAATTGCATCATCTAGTTCTAAGAGTAAGACTCGATCTAAAACTCGATCTAAATCTAAATATTATGCCGTCGCAGTCGGACGCACAACTGGCATTTTTAATAATTGGCCAGAGGCACACCAAAGCACACAGAAATATCCAAAAGCGTGTCATAAGTCGTTTGAAACTGCAGAGGACGCTCAGCAATTTCTGGATTCATATATAAATGATAATGTAAATCCATGTGTAAACAATGTGCCTGTTCCAATGGATATCTCGATAGACTCTACGTCTGATGTTACACGTACTGACAATGGTATTGACTCATGCATCCCTGCTACTATTGCTGCTGATATCGTCTCTGATCTGGTCAAATCTGTATTGGACAATATTACTGATGCATCCATAAGTGTTCAGTCTAAGATCCTACTGATAGTTTTACAAATGCCAGTGAAAGTGGATCTATATCTAGTGATTCAAACGCTGTTCCGCTACGTGTAAACTTGCCTGATGATTGTAGATTGACACCAACTGAAAAGTGTTCTCTGTGTACCCGCCAAATTGATGACTCTGTGATCCAATGTGGTGATTGTAAATATTGGGTACACTACAGTTGTAGCAAGCTTCCAGCGTATTTCATCTCAGTTCTCACCAACAGTCGGCGTAAGTTCACGTGCATCCGTTGTGCACCATCTGACATTGTGCACAGCAACTGTATCTCTGTTGTCACACAAACCGTAGATAGCGTAGGCCTCGGTGCACCTTCTGACATTGTGCACAGAAACTGTATTTCTTTTGCCACACAAACTGTGGATAGCGTCGGACTCGGTATAGATAATGGCCATTCTGCTTGTTTAAAAGTCATCAGGGACCTAGAGACTAACCTCGTTGACAAGTTGTTAAAAGTAGAGAAAGAATGTTATCAACTTAAGGTTTCTGCATTTGACCAGCGATTTGCTAAATTACAAGAGGAGAACTCGGCCCTGCATAAAGAAATTAAAACTCTTAAGGCTCAAACTTCAACTAGTAATGTTAAGTGTCACAAAGAACTTGATACACAACTCCATCAATTACGCATGGAGTTTGAGAGACAATTGAAGGAACGTCAGTCTAAATGGAAAGCACAGATTGATGGCCTCGGTCAGCGATTAGAGAAACATGAACACATTTCTAAGCGTACCGATACTCTTCTCATTGAAAAAGAGCGACAGATATCATGCTTGACTGAATCCCTTAAAGTCACTGAAATATCTCTGACAAGAGCTAGGGAAGAGGCGTATGAAGCTAAGAGGACTCAACTGGCGGCCGCAGTAGATATCTCTGACTTTACTCATGTCATCGGCCCCCCTCACCCATCACCTTCACCAGTGGCTGGGTGTGCCTTGCCTAACTCTTCATCTCATCAGGCTCCGTCTTTCTCTGGCCCTTTACCGCGGCCGATAGAATCTGTTCAACAGCAAACACCTCCGCTCCCTGTGACAACTACTGTCTTCCAGCCGACTCTTCAATCAGCACCTTCACTAATGGAGCCACAATACAGTATTCCGTCTGCCCCGCCACTAACTCCTCGTAGGTCTCCTTCATCGCTTCCACCTCGCTTTGGTCAGAGCGATAGTCCTCGCCTTCGACGACACAGTTATTCGCGTCAGAAGGTTCTGCTGGTTGGAAACTCTCACTTCGCGAATCCTTCCATTGACATTAGCAGAATAGTTCCCCGTGCTGATGTGTCTGTACTGCCAGCTTACACCATTCCAGAGGCAGCGGCTGTTCTCACAGATCTCGATTTCTCACCCGACTGTTTGGTTCTGCACCTGATAACCAACGATGTAAAGCAGGCTCCCCCACAGACATGTGTCGCGGTACTGAATGATCTCATTGCTAAGTTTACTGTTAACCATCCTCATGCTAAGGTTATAGTTTCACTCGGTCTACCACGCTCAGATGACATTAGGCTAGACTCTTCTATAGAAATTGTTAACACGCTTATTAAGGGATCGATTCGTTTTGCTAACTGCCCTCGTGTAATTTTCTGCGACCATGGTAACTTTATGCATAATGGTTCTGTGAAACCACGCCTACTGGCTACAGATGGGTACCATCTCTCGGAGGACGGTACGCGTCTTCTCTGTAGCAATATCCGCTATAAGATTGAGATCGCACTTGGTATAGACTTTAAACGGACTAAAAAAAGCACTTAATCAATGTGTCGTTTTTCCAAACACTCCAATTGTTCCACACTTAACATAGGTGCTTGGAATATAGATAGTCTTCATACACGTATTTCCAATATTAGAACTTGTAAATTTGAATTTCCGGAAATACAAGATCTGTTGTGTGACTTAGACATTTTTTGCCTTAGTGAAACACATTGTAGTGTTTCAGATACTCCTGATTTACCAGGGTTCCATATTGTGCATAATAAACGGCCCAAGTCTCCCAAAGCCACTCGGGCTTTTGGGGGTTAAGCGGTTGGCTTTAGACTCTCATTAATTTCAGGTATCACTGTTTTAAAGCCACGTCATAGTGAATTCATGTGGATTAAATTGGATAAATCTTTTTTTCACTTTGATTCAGATCTATATATTTGTTGTTTATACATTAGTCCTATTGGATCCTCATTCAGTTCTAAACGTGATGATATTTTCACTTTAATTGAAGAAGATATCATTAAATATTCTGCTTTGGGTAATTGTCTAATCATGGGCGACTTTAATGCCCGTACTAATGAGGTGGCCGATTTCATTTCTAACGATTCTTCAAAATTTGATAATTTTGTTCATGATTATACAATTGATGTACCTTTGTCAAGACAAAATATGGATGACCACCAGGTTGATACTCATGGTAAAGCTATCTTAGAGTTATGTAAAAGTAGTAGTTTTCGCATCCTAAACGGTCGTCACCTTGGTGACCTGCAAGGTAATTTCTCTTGTTTTAGTCATGTGGGTAAACCTAGCGTCCTTGATTACATGTTATGTAATTCAGATTTTATGTCACAAGTTGATTTTTTCAGGGTTCATGATCTCACACCACACTCTATCCATTGTTTGATTTCATGTCACATCAAAACAGGATATAATTTGTTTACACCCGTTATTGGGAACTCGGAAGTGCCTCTTCATGATATTCCTGCTCAATTTGTTTGGAATTCAAAATCAGGTGATTCATGGAATGATGCGTTACAACAGAAATGTATTAAGGATAAAATTGACGTAGTTAAGGTGAAACTTCAGGATTCTGTTGATATTGATGTTAATGTTGAAGATTTTAATGATTTACTTCATGAAATAGGTAAGAAGGCTGGTATTCGTAAAAAAAGAGTACAGGTAGACTGTTCAACTGGTGTTCGTAAAAAAACAACTCGTAATTTTAAGAAATGGTATGATAAAGATGTATGTAATGCTGCACGTAAAAATCTTAGTTCATTAGCACGATGTATTAAGAAAAATCCGTCTTGCTTACCCTTGGTTCATACCTGCCGCAACATGAAGAAAAAATATAAAAAGCTTCTTAATTATAAACGTACTCAGTTTCGTAATTCTATTTTTGATAATCTTGATAACATGGAGTCTAACAATCCCAAGGCCTTTTGGGAGCTATAATGAGTTATGTGATAAGAATATGAATAGTAAAAGTACTGCTATATCCCCATTACAATGGTGGAATCATTTTAATGCATTAATGAACCGTAACCTCCAGCATATTGATAGTGATTTTGAGACTTCTATAATAATTTTGGGTCCAGTAATTTTCAAAATTCTTTTTCAAGTCTTGATTTTCATATTTCAGATGTTGAAGTTAAAAATGCGATCTTCAAATTAAAAAACAATAAATCTCCTGGTATAGATGGTATCCGGAATGAAATGTTAAAACGTAGCAACCCTGCCCTCATCACACTATTGGCTAAACTGTTTAACTCAATTTTGTTGAGCGCTAACTTTCCTAACGCTTGGCGTCTCAGTATATTGTCTGTTATTCATAAAAAAGGTGATAAGTATAATCCCAGTAATTACAGAGGTATTGCTGTGTCGAGTAATCTATGCAAGTTATTTTGTCTTGTGTTACATAATAGGTTAACAGATTTTTGTAAAACAAAAAATCTGATTCCTCGAGAACAGATTGGCTTTCAAAAAGGCTCCAGAACTCAAGATCATATCCTGGTACTTAAGAATTTAATTGACAAATACATTTCGAAGTCTAAGAATTTATATGTTTGTTTTATTGATTTTTCTTCAGCATTTGACACTGTTTGGAGAAATGGTCTAATATACAAACTCATTAATGCTGGTATAGATGGCAATTTCCTTAGAACTATACAAAATATGTATTCTTCCGTTTCTTTTGCTGTCAAATGTGTTGATAAAATAACTGATTCTTTTAACTCTTCAGTTGGTGTAAAACAAGGTTGTGTTTTAAGCCCTTTGCTTTTTAATATGTATCTTCGTGATCTTCCTTCGATTTTTGATAATACTTGTAATCCTTTACTGTAAATAATAATCCATTGAGTTGTCTAATGTATGCAGATGACTTGATAATTATGTCTAGTTCCGCTGATGGTCTTCAAAATGCTATCACCAAATTAAACGATTTCTGCTTGAAATGGAAGCTGAAAATTAACTATAACAAAACTAAAATCATGACTTTCAACAAAGGTGGTCGACTTATTTCCAGGAATACATTCACTTGTGGTGAGTCTGTTATTGAACTATGTAATCAGTATAACTATCTTGGTATTTTGTTCACACCATCTGGCTCTTTTACAAAATCCATTGATAATTTGAAAGATAAAGCTTTAAAGGCTTTTTTCAAAATTAGAGAGAATTTGTATGGTAGTTCAAGCAAATGTAGTATGAAATTATTCAATACATTAATTAGACCCATTCTTTGTTATGGTTGTGAAGTCTGGGCTCCTTTCTTACTTAAGGGTTTAAAGACTGGTAATTTGATTGATATTTGTGATAAATTAAGTGTTGAAAATATTCATATCAAGTCATGTAAACTCATTTTAGGTGTTAATCGTAAAACAACCAATAATGCTGTTCGAGCCGAATTAGGTAGTTACCCAGTATTTTTGTTCATGCTGGCCCTTGCATTAACATACTGGTGGAAATTGAATAATGATTGTTTGTTAGGTTCGTCATCTCTAGTTGTTCAATCTTTGATTGACAATAGAACGTTCCATAGTAATAATAACTATTTCAGTTGGAGCTCTGGCATTGGAAATATTTGTAAACTTGTTGGTGACATGGAAATTTGGCACAAACCTAATATTCTTAGGAAAAATTCAATCATGTCCATGGTTAGCACAACAATTCAGTCTGTGTATGTTAATGAATGGTCACAGCGTATCTCCAATGCCCAGCCAAAACTTCGTACCTATTGTAAATTCAAATCAACTTTCCAATGTGAAAATTATCTTCATATTCTAAATAGATCCCAAAGATCATTATTCTGTAAATTACGTATCAGTGCCCATAATCTTCGAATTGAAACTGGGCGTCACTCAATTCCAAGAATACCTCCTGAAAATAGAATTTGTCAGTTGTGTACCCAAAATAAGGTCGAGGACGAGTTTCACTTTATTATGAAGTGTACGGCATATAATCGTCCTCGCAGTACACTATTATCATCTCTTCAGGGATGTTTAAATATTGATATTAATTCGGAGGAGTATGATACTTTTATCAATATTATGTGTGCTTCTGATTTTGATATTGTTAAAATAATTGCTAAATATGTTAATGCTGCGTTTGATATTCGTTCTATGGTGCAGCAACATTAATTTGTCTCATGCATGATATGTAAATTGTATTCATGAACTGAAGCGCATATGCGCATTGTACTCTCTGTTATGTATGTTTTCTACATTGTATGTGTGCTATTTGACTATACCTGTATGTTGGGTTTTGTATGTCAATAAAATTGAATATATGTGTTATCTACTCAAATCTTCAAATAGTCTAATATCGTATGTGTTATCTACTCAAATCTTCAAATAGTCTAATATCGTATGTGTTATCTACTCAAATCTTCAAATAGCCTAATATCGTGTGTGTTATCTACTCAACTCTTCAAAGGAGATAATATCGTATGTGTTATCTACTCAACTCTTCAAATAGTCTAATACCGTATGTGTTATCTACGCACCTCTTCAAATAGTCTAATATCGCATGTGTTATCTACTTATCTCTTCCAATAGTAAAATATCGTATGTGTTATCTACTCACCTCTTCAAATAGTCTAATATCGTATGTGTTGTGTACTCAAATCATCAAATAGTCTAATATCGTATGTGTTATCTACTCACCTCTTCAAATAGTCTAATACCGTATGTGTTATCTACTCACCTCTTCAAATAGTCTAATATCGTATGTGTTATGTACTCAAATCTTCAAATAGTCTAATATCGTATGTGTTATCTACTCAAATCTTCAAATAGTCTAATATCGTATGTGTTATCTACTCACCTAATCAAATACTCAACTCTTCAAAGGAGATAATATCGTATGTGTTATCTACTCACCACTTCAAATAGTCGAATATCGTATGTGTTATCTACTCACCTCTTCAAATAGTCTAATATCGTACCTTATATCGTATGTGCTATCTACTCACCTCTTCAAATAGTCTAATATCGTATGTGTTATCTACTCACCACTTCAAATAGTCGAATATCGTATGTGTTATCTACTCACCTCTTCAAATAGTCTAATATCATATGTGTTATCTACCCACCTCGTCAAATAGTCTAATATCGTATGTGTTATCTAATCACCTCTTTGAATAGTCTGATATCGTGTGTGTTATTTACTCATCTCTTTGAATAGTCTGATATCGTGTGTGTTATTTACTCACCTCTTTAAATAGTCTAATATCGTGTGTGGTATCTACGCACCTCTTCATATAGTCTTATATCGTATGTGTTATCTACTCACCTCTTCATATAGTCTAATATCGTATGTGTTATCTACTCACCTCTTCATATAGTCTAATATCGTATGTGTTATCAACTCACCTCTTCAAATAGTCTTATATCGTATGTGCTATCTACTCATCTAATCAAATAGTCTTATATCGTATGTGCTATCTACTCACCACATCAAATAGTCGAATATCTTATGTACTATCTACTCACCTCTTCAAATAGTCGAATATCGTATGTACTATCTACTCACCTCTTCAAATAGTCGAATATCGTATGTGTTATCTACTCACCTCTTCAAATAGTCTAATATCGTATGTGTTATTTACTCACCTCTTTAAATAGTCGAATATCGTATGTGTTATCTACCCACCTCTTCGAATAGTCTAATATCGTATGTGCTATCTACTCACCTCTTCAAATAGTCTAATATCGTATGTGTTATCTACTCACCACTTCAATTAGTCGAATATCGTATATGTTATCTACTCACCTCTTCAAATAGTCTAATATCGTATGTGTTATCTACCCACCTCGTCAAATAGTCTAATATCGTATGTGTTATCCAATCACCTCTTTGAATAGTCTAATATCGTGTGCATGTTATTTACTCATCTCTTTGAATAGTCTGATATCGTGTGTGTTATCTACCCACCTCTTCAAATAGTCTAATATCGTATGTGTTATCTACCCACCTCGTCAAATAGTCTAATATCGTATGTGTTATCTAATCACCTCTTTGAATAGTCTGATATCGTGTGTGTTATTTACTCACCTCGTCAAATAGTCTAATATCGTGTGTGTTATCTACGCACCTCTTCATATAGTCTTATATCGTATGTGTTATCTACTGACCTCTTCTTATAGTCTAATATCGTATGTGTTATCTACTCACCTCTTCATATAGTCGAATATCTTATGTACTATCTACTCACCTCTTCAAATAGTCTTATATCGTATGTGCTATCTACTCATCTAATCAAATAGTCTTATATCGTATGTGCTATCTAATCACCACATCAAATAGTCGAATATCTTATATACTATCTACTCACCTCTTCAAATAGTCTAATATCGTATGTGTTATCTACTCACCACTTCAAATAGTCGAATATCGTATGTGTTATCTACTCACCTCTTCAAATAGTCTAATATCATATGTGTTATCTACCCACCTCGTCAAATAGTCTAATATCGTATGTGTTATCTAATCACCTCTTTGAATAGTCTGATATCGTGTGTGTTATTTACTCATCTCTTTGAATAGTCTGATATCGTGTGTGTTATTTACTCACCTCTTTAAATAGTCTAATATCGTGTGTGGTATCTACGCACCTCTTCATATAGTCTTATATCGTATGTGTTATCTACTCACCTCTTCAAATAATCTAATATCGTATGTGTTATTTATACACCTATCAGTTGTAAGACGCACTATACGACCCCCGGGAGAGGTGCGTCGTGGGTGCGTCGTTTACCAATAATTTTTGACGGAGGGTACGTCAGTGGCAGCCTTTGGTCCGTCAAAAAAATGACGGAGTGTGCGTAAAGGTCCGTCACTTTACATGGGTGCGAATGGGCTGATAGTTGACTGAGGGTGCGTATTTGGATGGCAATGGTCCGTCGTTTTTTTGACGCAGGCTGCGTCATGGTACATGAGAAGTTGACGCACCTCGGTAAAGTGACGCACCACTCCCGGGGGTCGTATAGTGCGTCTTACAACTGATAGGTGTATTACTCACCTCTTTATATAGTCGAATATCGTATGTGTTATCTAATCACCTCTTCGAATAGTCGAATATCGTATCTGTTATTTACTCACCTCTTTAAATAGTCTAATATCGTATGTGTTATCTACCACCTCGTCAAATAGATTAATATCGCATGTGTTATCTACTCACCTCTTCAAATAGTCTAATATCGTATGTGTTATCTACTCACCTCTTTGAATAGTCTGATATCGTGTGTGTTATCTACTGACCTCTTCATATAGTCTTATATCGTAAGCGTTATCTACTCACTTCTTCAAATAGTCTTATATCGTATGTGTTATCTACTCACCTCTTCAAATATTCCAATATCGCATTTGTTATCTACTCACCTCTTCAAATAGTCTAATAATATCATATGTGTTATCTACTCAACTCTTCAAATAGTCTAATACCGTATGTGTTATCTACTCACCTCTTCAAATAGTTTAATATCGTATATGTTATCTACTCACCTCTTCCAATAGTAAAATATCGTATGTGTTATCTACTCACCTCTTCAAATAGTCTAATATCGTATGTGTTATTTACGCACCTCTTTCAATAGTCTAATATCGCATGTGTTATCTACTCACCACTTGAAATAGTCGAATATCGTATGTGTTATCTACTCACCTCTTCAAATAGTCTAATATCGTATGTGTTATTTACTCACCTCTTTAAATAATCTAATATCGTATGTGTTATCTACCGACCTCGTCAAATAGTTTAATATCGTATGTGTTATCTACGCACCTCTTCAAATAGTCTAATATATTATATGTTATCTACTAACCTCTTCAAATAGTCTAATATCGTATGTGTTATCTACTCACCTCTTTGAATAGTCTGATATCGTGTGTGTTATCTACTAACCTCTTCATATAGGCTTATATCGTATGTGTTATCTACTCATAGTGTCTTCAAATAGTCTTATATCGTATATGTTATATACTGACCTCTTCAATATCGCATGTATTATCTACTCATCTCTTTGAATAGTCTGATATCGTGTGTGTTATCTACTGACCTCTTCATATAGTCTTATATCGTATGTGTTATTTACTCACCTCTTCAAATATTCTGATATCGTATGTGTTATCTACCGACCTCTTTAAATAGTCTTATATCGTATGTGTTATCTACCGACCTCGTCAAATAGTTTAATATCGTATGTGTTATCTACGCACCTCTTCAAATAGTCTAATATCGTATGTGTTATCTACTCATCTCTTTGAATAGTCTGATATCGTGTGGGTTATCTACTGACCTCTTCATAGTATATTATCTAGTATATTATATGTTATCTACTAACCTCTTCAAATAGTCTAATATCGTATGTGTTATCTACTCACCTCTTTGAATAGTCTGATATCGTGTGGGTTATCTACTGACCTCTTCATATAGTCTGATATCGTATGTGTTATCTACTCACCTCTTCAAATAGTCTTATATCGTATGTGTTATCTACTCACCTCTTCAAATAGTCTAATACCGTGTGTGGTATTTACTCACCTCTTTGAATAGTCTGATATCGTGTGTGTTATCTACTCACCTCTTCAAAGGAGATACTACCGTATATGTTATCTATTCACCTCTTCAAATAGTCTAATATCGCATTTGTTATCTACTCACCTCTTCCAATAGTAAAATATCGTATGTGTTATCTACTCACCTCGTCAAATAGTCTAATATCGTATATGCTATCTACTCAAATCTTCAAATAGTCTAATATCGTATGTGTTATCTACTCAAATCTTCAAATAGTCTAATATCGTATGTGTTATCTACTCACCTCTTCAAATAGTCTAATATCGTATATG
>CM069455.1:980051-1054465 GCA_035610835.1 Ophiura sarsii
CACATAACACATTTTCATGTGCTTTTCATGTTAACATTGAATATCATTACCTTTTTCTTTTCAGCATTTTTATATTTTTATATGCTTTTCGGCATGTTTACATTCATAATTTTCACATTTTATGTATAGCACATTTTCATATACAAGTACATTTTCATATGCTTTCCAGCATGTTTACATTCATATCATGTATAGCACATTTTCATATGCTTTTCAGCATGTTTACATTTCATATCATGTATAGCACATTTTCATATACTAGTACATTTTCATATGCTTTTCAGCATGTTTACACAATTACATAACACATAACACATTTTCATGTGCTTTTCATGTTAACATTGAATATCATTACATTTTCTTTTCAGCATTTTTATATTTTTATATGCTTTTCGGCATGTTTACATTCATAATTTTCACATTTTATGTATAGCACATTTTCATATACAAGTACATTTTCATATGCTTTCCAGCATGTTTACATTTCATATCATGTATAGCACATTTTCATATGCTTTTCAGCATGTTTACATTTCATATCATGTATAGCACATTTTCATATACTAGTACATTTTCATATGCTTTTCAGCATGTTTACACAATTACATAACGCATAACACATTTTCATGTGCTTTTCATGTTAACATTGAATATCATTACATTTTCTTTTCAGCATTTTTATATTTTTATATGCTTTTCGGCATGTTTACACATTTGTATATGCTTTTCAGCATGTTTACATTGCATGTCATGTTTAACACATTTCCATATGCTTTTCAGCATGTTTACACATTTTCATGCTTTTCAGCACTTTTACACATTTTCATTTCAATAACACATTTTCATGTGCTTTTCGTGTTTACATTGGATATCATTAGGTAACGGCATGTTTACATAATTTTCAACATTACATTATATACATCATGTATCCAGTTATTTGTATATAAACTCATATTTGATTTTATTATAAGTTTTACATCATGTCTATAATATTTAATTTTGAACCCCATTCATACAAATATCTTTGGTATGCCGGTATACATAGACAAACAAAAAATAAACAATTACATTTTTAACATCGTTTTATAAATCTCTGATTTGCAGCTCAAACAATAATAAGCTGATTAAATGTGGGTGGTTCCCGTAACGGAACTTGCTGATAACTAATTTACCAACACTTATTATTTTATTTATAGAATTGTTTATGTCTTCATCTTCTTTATTATAACCAAATAATACATCTGTAACTGATACTTTAATTAAACTATTGTGTTGTTGCGATAAAATATTGTTGACTTCAGTCCATACACTTTTTATTTTCTTACAATAATAAAAGAAATGTTCAATATAATCTATTTCATTACACACGTCACATATAGTATCATGCTCTTTACCTATTTTGTGGAGAAATATATTCGTTGGGTAAATGTTACTAATTATTTTCCAGTTTAATGTCATGAGTCGTGGTTCCTTAATTTGCTTAATATGTTTGCCCCAAATTTTGCTCCACTCAAAATTGTTTAAGTCGAATTTTTTTTCCCAAAACAATTCGCAAATTGGTTTTGTATTTATTTTATCTATCATTGCATTTCGATATATTTTTGTTGTACAAAGTTCTAATGAAGTGTTACCATTATTATACTTGAACGTTATACCATCCGATCTAGTACCTGTTCTTTCATTCTTCCACAAAGTAGGTATTGCTTGTTTTACAGCTATGTATTGTATACAAGCATTTGCTGGATGAACAAATCTGTCCTTTATTTCATCAAATGTATACATTTCCCCATCGTCTTTGAATAAGTCTGACACATAAACAAAACCTATTTTTATCCATCCCTTAAAGTACAATGTATTACCTTTGCTCGTTATACAATCATTATTCCATATTACTTGATTATCCCAGTTTTCTATTTCGTTTATAGTTTCAGTATTTTTGATTTTAAACCAAACTTTGATTAGGTTGTGGTAAAAGGATGGCATTTCTTTTAAAATACCTTTTACGGCTTTATTCATAGTTTCAAAACTACAATTGCATTTGAAGATATTTAGGTCTAAGCATGTATTTTTCAATAAAGAAATAGGAATATTTTTCCACGTGCTGATTTCTGAATCTGCGAGCTTTTTGATCCATGTCAATTTAAGCGAATCCAAAAAATGTGGTAAGTTGAGCATTTTCAGCCCACCTTTTTCATATTCATTTATTAATGTTGTACGTTTAACTTTTTCTGATCCACCCCACACAAATTTAAAAAACATCCTATTTAAACGATTTACAAATTCAGAGGGTAAGTCAATTATTGAACCGATAAATGATAGCTTTGATGCTAAAAGGCTTTTTACTATCAGTACCTTGCCGACCATTGTAAGGTTTCTCATGGTCCAAGCTCTGATAGATCGTTCTATCAATTCCATCTTTGACTCCCAATTTACAGATAACTCTTCTATTTTAGTACATGGGTTTACTACTACCCCTAGAATTTTTACATTATTATTTGGTACACATTTCCAATTAATCCCCCCAATTTCTTTCGTTGATTCTCTGCAAGCACCAATCCAGACAGCGTCGCTCTTTAATTTATTAATATATAAGCCTGAAATTTGTGAAAATAGTTCGAATGTTTTTAGCACGTTTTTTATTGATTCCTCATCTTTAACAAATATAGTTGTGTCGTCCGCAAATTGCGTAATTTTTACTTCATTTTTGTCGTATTCGAGGAAGGGCAATTTTATGCCATGTATATATTTTGACTGTCTGATTTGGTTTGCCATTACCTCGGCTGCCACGACATATAATAATGGGGACAAATTGCAACCTTGTCTTAGACCATTCATCTGTGCAAAAAAAGAAGACATATGTCCATTATGTAATACACAACTGACAGTGTTATTAAATATAGTCTTAATCCAATTTATTATTTTTTCACCAAAGTTAAATAGTTTAAGGGAATACAATATGAAGTCCCTTTTAATCGTATCGAAAGCTTTTTTAAAATCAATACAGATCATAGCCCCCTTAATATTATTTGTTTCGGTGTATCTCAAAACATCTTCAATGAAACGTATGTTTAAGTTTGCACCCCGCTTTTCAAGGAAACCGTTTTGATCGGTATCAATGATCGTCGGAAGTACTTCACTTATTCTCAATGCAAGTGCTTTTGCCGCAATTTTGTAATCTATATTTAAAAGTGTTATTGGCCTCCAATTGTCCAATTTGTTTCTTGGTAGTAATTTACCTTTATGTAATAAAGTAATAATCCCACGCTTGTGGGATGAAGAAAGCTCTCCATGTTCGTATGCCTCGTTGAACGAGTCTACGATCAATGTACCGACCAATTGCCAATGAACTTTGTAAAATTCTGCAGTAAGTCCATCACACCCCAGACTTTTGTTATTTGACATTTTTTTAAGTGCAGTTAAACATTCTTCATTGTCAATCATACCTTCACATTTCATTCTATTTTCTTCAGATAACTTCGGTACATTAATATTTTTCATAAATTCATTAACATCATCTATACGGGTTATACTCTTTGTTTTGTACAGATCTTCATAGAAATCCACCTGCATTTTGATGAGGTCATCATCGTTTGTCACATTTACCCCCTCGCTATCTAGGAGGCTGGTTATTACCTTATTATTAACATTTCTTTTTTCAAGGTTCATAAAATATTTGGTACATTGTTCACCTTCTTGGGACCACTGAGCCTTACTTCTAATAATTAGCCCTTGCATATGATGATGGTAAAGTAGCTCATATTCTAATTTAGTCTTTTCGTACTCTTGAAAATATTCAGTGTTATTTAGTTCTGTAACTATCTTATCGTACACCTTTTTCAGATTTTCTTCTAACTTTTTTAACCGTAAGTTGTTTTCTTTAGTACTCCCCTTTGAAAAATCTATAGAATATTTTCTAATTTTGTTTTTGCATAAATCCCACAATTGTCGTTTATTTAACATATCGCCATATTCGGATATGACTTCTGCAATGAGCATTTTTATACCATCATTATATTCAGAGTTTTCTAGTAAACTGTTGTTCAATTTCCAGTAGCCACAACCCTTTTCATTTTTATGTAGATCCAATTTCATTTCAATTGCCATATGATCTGACCCATACCCTGGAATTATCTCAATTCGTTCCACGTTATCTTCAAGAATATTTGGAATAAACCAGTAGTCTAATGTTGATTTTACCTGAGTTGATTTCCTACTCCATGTAAAACGTTTTTTGTTCCCGTTATTCTTACGCCATATATCCAAAAGATCTAGAGATGTGAAAAGTTCTTTAATTTTGTTAGCGCATTCTGGTCTAAAGTGAGAGAGTCCACCTTTACCAATCATATCAATTTTTGGGTCGAGGACAGTATTAAAATCACCGCCCAGTAAGTTGTGACCGTTAATACCATATTTTAATATTGATTGTTTTAGAGATTCAAGGTAACTTTTACGGTCCTGAATATTGTTTGGAGCATATGCATTCCATACATTTATTATTTCATCATTTATTTCTATTTTCACCGCTAATAACCTTCCCTCATTGTCTTTAAAAAGTTGTTCTGACTTTGTGATGTCACATTTCTGATTTATAAGTGTAAGAACCCCTTTACTTCTGTTGCTGCCATGGTTTCCGAAAAATCTCCCTCCCCATTCATTTTCCCACTCTTTGAGGTCGTTTTCACAACAATAAACCTCTTGTAATACTGCAATATCACATCTCATACGTTTCAACCAATCAAATACGGTATCACGTTTTTTCTTTCTACGTAAACCAAAGACATTCAAAGTTATAAGTTTGATCATATTAAAAATATACGGGGTATTTTAACATAACACATGACAAATGAATTACATACATAATAATATTGAAATATTGATTTGCTCATGATGCAAATTTCTAGAAAGGTAATTTGCTGAACTAAATTCATGACTAATGTCATGCAATTGAAATGGACATTTGTTGATGTTATCAAATGATGCATTTATAATAAAGTTGAACAGTATTATGTCTACTCACCTCTTTGAATAGTCCGATATCGTGTGTGTTATCTACTGACCTCTTCATATAGTCTTATATCGTATGTGTTATCTACTCACCTCTTCACATATTCTAATATCGTATGTGTTATTTACTCACCTCTTCACATATTCTAATATCGTATGTGTTATCTACCCACCTCGTCAAATAGTTTAATATCGTATGTGCTATATACTGACCTCTTCATATAGTCTAATATCGTATGTGTTATTTACTCACCTCTTTGAATAGTCTGATATCGTATGTGTTATCTACTCACCTCGTCAAATAGTCTAATATCGTATGTGTTATTTACTCACCTCTTTGAATAGTCTGATATCGTATGTGTTATCTACTCACCTCGTCAAATAGTCTAATATCGTATGTGTTATCTACTCACCTCTTTGAATAGTCTGATATCGTATGTGTTATCTACTCACCTCTTTGAATAGTCTAATATCGTATGTGTTATCTACTCATCTCGTCAAATAGTCTAATATCATATGTGTTATTTACTCACCTCTTTGAATAGTCTGATATCGTATGTGTTATCTACTAACCTCTTCATCTAGTCTTATATCGTATGTGTTATCTACTCATGTCTTCAAATAGTCTTATATCGTATATGTTATCTACTGACCTCTTCAATATCGCATGTGTTATCTACTCACCTCGTCAAATAGTCTAATATCGTATGTGTTATCTACTCACCTCTTTGAATAGTCTGATATCGTATGTGTTATCTACTAACCTCTTCATATAGTCTAATATCGTATGTGTTATCTACTCATGTCTTCAAATAGTCTTATATCGTATATGTTATCTACTGACCTCTTCAATATCGCATCTGTTATCTACTCACCTCGTCAAATAGTCTAATATCGTATGTGTTATTTACTCACCTCTTCAAATATTCTGATATCGATGTGTTATCTACTGACCTCTTCATATACATGTAGTCTAATATCGTATGTGTTATATCTACCCACCTGTCGAAATATTCTAATATCGTATGTCTTATCTACCCACCTCGTCAAATAGTTTTAATATCGTTTTTGTTATCTATCCACCTCGTCAAATAATCTAATATATTATATGTTATCTACTGACCTCTTTATATAGTCTAATATCGTATGTGTTATCTACTCACCTCTTTGAATAGTCTGATATCGTATGTGTTATTTCCTAACCTCTTCATATAGTCTTATATCGTATGTGTTTTCTACTCATGTCTTTAAATAGTCTTATATCGTATATGTTATCTACTGACCTCTTCAATATCGCATGTGTTATCTACTCACCTCTTTGAATAGTCTGATATCGTGTGTGTTATCTACTGACCTCTTAATATAGTCTTATATCGTATGTGTTATTTACTCACCTCTTCAAATATTCTGATATCGTATGTGTTATCTACTGACCTCTTCATATAGTCTAATATCGTTTGTGTTATATCTACCCACCTGTCCAAATAGTCTATTATCGTATGTGTTATCTACTCACCTCTTTAAATAGTCTAATATCGTATGTGTTATCAACTTACCTCTTCAAATAGTCTAATATCGTATGTGTTATCATCATCTGCAAAATACATCACTCCTCGACCCTCTTTCTTAGTGTGATTTCGTAGCCAATCAATGCCAAGGTTTCTTTGCGCTGTGCCCTTCAAATCGCCTTTGTTAAAACCCGCGGGAGATAAAAAGCTTAAATGGGTATAACTAAGTCCTGAATTGTTCAGGAAATTGGTAACCAATTCTGTTTTATTTGACGAATCCTCAATGACAATCCAGTGAAAACTAGCTACATGTAGTAGAGTCTGGGACAGACGGGTTAGATCGGCCTTTTGTACCAACCTAGCGTAGGTGGGCGTGATGGCGTATATGGTAGGTATGGGGGTTGAATCCTGGGTAGGTCGAGTAGTGTTTGTAACAACTTGCGAGATGCTGTATGATGAACGTTGAATGCCAACTGGTTTCGCCTTGCCGGTGTTGTACTGGTAGTGACATTGGCCATTAGAATAGGTTAGATACAGTAAACCTACAATATTGAATAAAATAAAAGAACTAAAATTGGAATGTGAATCACCCTTGATTATTGAATATCTATTATTATTTGAGAAAGTGTGATGTTGCAAATGATTCATACAAATCAAATTGTGCATGGATTGAAACGGCCCTTTTACCTTGATGTGTGCGTGTGATTGTTGTGGTTTGCATAAAACGTGTTTCATCTATTTCATCTTTAGACTGGGTCCCCGCGTCCCTCTATATGGCCGCCATAGGGAAGACATGAGGATCAAGTCTATTTCATCTTTCGGAAAAAAATGAAAGTAATCGAAAGAAAAGTAAGCAAAATGTGACATGTTTTGTAAACTGACAATTTTTTTCACAATTCCAATCGGATGACATCAGAATTTTGATACTGGTAATCGATTGTGAATTAGCTAATATAAAAGCATCTGGACAGGAACGTTTCGTGTTAGGTGTAAAGGGCTCCACCCTGTGTTTAGGTGTAGTTTGGCCTCGTTAAATAAACAAGATATTTAGAAAAAATTGGTCAACGTCCTAAAATGAAATTAACAGAGAACAAAGGAAATATGAAAAAGAATATTTAGACAGTGAATGATGTATGTTAACATAACTACTCTTTGCTTTACCCCTGGCCCCACTTTTCTCTCTAGAACCATCCATCGACCGACTCATTTATCCTGTGTGCTTCTTTACCCCAACTCCACCTATCCCAAGCGGCCCATCCAAAACTATAGCCCCACCTGCGTATCACAACTATACCAAAATGTGATGAGGCCGGGTTAAAAATTAAAAAATAAGAATGTTTTAAAGTTATGAATATTAAATCCCATATTATATAAACATATCTGGGTTGATAAAATAAAAAAACTGGTAAAAGGTGGAGAAAAAAATGGAGAGAGGATACAGGTAAATAAGAGTAAGAAAATATTTTTATTAAAAAAGAAAAATCAACACTCTAAGTAACATTTTTTGAACAAGGAATAAAAAAATAAGTTATGTTACATTTTATATTAAATATCGCGCGATTTTTTAAACAAACGTTTTTCCTTGCCCAAAACAATTTCACGAAACACCCTTTGGCCCCGTTTTTAATGCTGGTGGTGCCGCCACTGATTGAGTTGCGCATCGCTCCTAAAATACAAATGTTCATTAAACTTTCAAAATATTAGTGATGACATTCAGCTATTTTTCGTTTCAAAATGGACCGCAAATGGCCTCACAATGCATCTAAAATTACAAATTTAGCTCCGCGGAACCCACGCAAGAAGCTCCGCTATTATTAAAAATTCAGCAATTCAATTGCCATTTTTCTTTCAAAATATACAAAAAATGGCCTTGATGCAGCGAAAATTCAAAATTTTCCGGGGCCCAGTAATCATAAAATGTTCATTTTTATTAATATTATTGAAGAAAATCAAATTTTCGTTTCGTTTCATTTTACGATATTTCATACAGGTCAATTTACAAAATTGTATACCTGGTCACTTTTTGGAAATCTTGTCATTGAGTTGCGGATTTAGGTTTAATTTTTTTTTAAATTATTGCTGTATAAAGTACAACTTCGTGGGCCTTTACAATGTCATGAATGTGTTAGATATATCAATTTTACGCCATGAAATGGCCCCTGAGCGCATTTCATGTTCGTTACCGTAAACAACATTTGATACCTGACGGAGTAAAGCGCATAGCACATGTACATTGTACAGCAATACATTTATACAGTGAGTGTGTACGGTTAATAAATTCGCGGCCCGGATCGTCGACATTTTCCTACAAAATTTGGCATAAATTACATTATTCATTTAGTTTCACATTAATGGTGTACAAATCATTTTTTTTTCTCTGCGAATTATGATAATTAAAATAAAACCCTGGACTTTTGGTAGAACTTCTTACGGTTTCAACAGTCAAAATGTTTTACAAATGTAACCGGCATTGAAACAATATTTTACTACAATCACGTTATATTGATCTGAATATGACACATTCCAAACATTCTAATATCATCTCTATATTTAAATATAAAATGTAACATTACTTATATTTTTATTCCTTGTTCAATTTTTTAAAACTTTATAGAGTGTTGATGTTTCTATGTTTCTTACTCATATTTACCTGTATCCTCTCTTCATTTTTTCCTCCGACTTTGACCAGTGTTTAATTCAATCAACCCAGACTTATGTTTATTTAATATTCATAATCATAAAACATTCTTAGTTTTTTTTTTTAATTTTCGACCTAAAAGTGATTGATTTTTTACCACAACAATAATGTTGGTGCAATTTCGCCAAAAACTTCTTTTTTTAAAATGATATATAACATAAATTATGGTTTAATTAAAGTGTTTTTGTTAAAATACATTCAATTCAATTCAATTCAATTTATTCAGCAAAAAGTAATACAAACAAATATAATACAATATGAAGTAGAGGCTAGGAACCCCAGTGGATACCCTGATGGACGGGTTTATAAAGGGTTCAACAAAAGAAAGTATACCACTTTGTTTATGTCATTTTGAGTAACTTTCAATTTGTTTTTGACCAAACAGGCTAGATAGGCATTTAGATAAATCTTTTATGCATAATTTGATACCAAATTTGCCCCCTAACAACAAAGATAAACCATGATTAGCACCATTTAAAGGAAAATATCCCATTTTCAAAAGTCGCATTTCCAATACACAGCACGAGAAGATTTGGTTAATCTGTCCATGTTCTCCCCATCCATAACATTCCTTTACATTCAAATCCTTACCATGCATCAGTTTACATTTGAATTAGCCCGCGCATTGAGGGATATGCGCGGTGATCAGTACGGGATAAATACGGCATATGTGTGTGTTAACAATTGGCCTATTCTTCTCGTGCTGTGTATTGGAAATGTGACTTTTGAAAATGGGATATTTTCCTTTAAATGGTGCTAATTATGGTTTATCTTTGTTGTTAGGGGGCAAATTTGGTATCAAATTATGCCTAAAAGATTCATCTAAATGCCTATTTAACCTGTTTGGACAAAAACAAATTGAAAGTTACTCAAAATGAAATAAACAAAGTGGTATACTTTCTTTTGTTGAACCCTTTATAATGCGGACCCTTGACACAAAAATAGAATGGGTAGCAAATAGAGCATTTTAATGGGGAGAGCAGAAAACACGAAACAAGATCAAACAGAACAGCACAAAATCAATACACTTGACAAAGACACACAGGAACAAAAAGAGAACAATACAGAACACATGTACATGACAAGAGACAAAAGTTGCCAAGTTTAAAGTAAGTCATTAATTATGTTTTTCAAGAGGAAGGAGAGAGGATAGAATGAAAATAGAGGAAGATGAGAAGAAAAGAAGAGGAGCGAACAAAGTTTATGTTTTATTAAGAAAGAGTGGTGTGTGTGGTGTGTCATAGGTAGAAATGTAGCATTTTTTGGAGCTGCCATTTAAATGTATGGTTGTTTGTGATATTTGTGAGTGTGTTGGGAAGAGCGTTCCAGAGCTTAGCACCATAGTAGAGTATCTGATGTTTTTCAGCTGTGACGTTGGGAGAGGAAGATGAAACTTGTGTGCTTGCCTTGTGTGGTGTCCGTGTATCTGACGGTTTGTGGTGAAATAGTATGCGAAATTAGGAGGACGGTTGTTATAGAAGTGGTCGTGCATAAATAGTGCCGTTTGTAGCTGGTTGATATCGTTGATTGTCAATGTATCGAGTTGGTGAAAGAGAGGTAAAGTGTGTGTCATGCGTCGTGAATTGGTTATTGTGCGAATGGCCCATTTTTGAGTGATGTTTAAGCTGGCAAGTCTAGATTGATAGTTTGAGGTCCATATTATGTTGCAGTAGGTGGGGTGTGGAAGAACCAGCGTATTATAGAGTGATTTCAGAATGTGCCGTGGAAGATGATCCCTAACTCTGTACCGATGGCATGAGATGCCCTAGTGGTTATAGTATTTACGTGGTACTTCCAGGTGAGCTTTAATATCATCAATGGTGATGCCAAGGAATTTTGTGGTGTGAACTTGTGAGATATCATGACTGTTAATTGTGATTTTGTGAGAGTGGTGGGGAGTTTTGGATGAGAAAAACATGTAGTTAGTTTTAGAGACATTTAATGAAAGTTTGTTTGCCCTGAACCAGTCAGTGATGTGTGTTACTTCAGTGTTCATGTTATGGTAAAGTGAATCAAGGTTTGAGTGAGAAAGAAAGATGTTTGTGTCGTCTGCATAGAGGATGAGTTTTAGCATATTAATTGTATTAGTTATGTCGTTCATATAAATAATGAAAAGGAGGGGTACTAAGATGGATCCCTGTGGAACTCCAACATTGATTTCCCGAGTGGTTGATTGATGATCAAATCTTCTTTTTCATATTTCCTTGTCCTCTGTTAATTTCATTCTAGCACGTTGATCATTTTTTGTGTGAATATCTTGTTTAACTAAAAATTCATGCGCTCAAACACAGTTCCATAAATACGTTTCTGAAGCCAACTTGTTAAGGGGGACTTAACGAAGTTTTTTGTTGAATCTTGTGAGTGCTGTAATTATTGAACTATGACTCAATTGTATATAAAAGTATACTTTTTTGGAATAATGAAGCAATCTTGTTAAGCTTGAATAATAAAACATTGAAACTAATTCGTATATAGCGCGAAAAAATTGGCTATTGCAGCAATCAAAAGGTCTATATAAACGTTTCTGAAGCCATCTTGTTAAGCTTGAATAATAAGACATGAAACTAATTCGCGCGTAGCTCCCAAAAATTGGTTACTTTTAACACTAAAATGTTCCAGAAAAACATTCCTAAGCTTGAAAAATGAAACATTAAAACAATTTCGCGCCTAGCGCGAAAAAATGGCTATTGTAACACTATAACGATCCAGAAGCACGTTCCTGAAGCCATCTTATTACATGGCCACTGTGTCTGTCACCAGTGTTTACTGGTTCCCATTGACATTTCATTGCAATAAAAGGCATGTACCCAGGTACTATAATATACGAGGGTCATTAAGAAAATCATGTTGCAAGTAGTACAATTGATGTGACTTCAATTCAGTCCGCTATTGGGTTTTTTAAAGACCCATAATGTTTTTTAATAACACATATGCACATTTTAGTTGGGATTTAATTTTTTTTTTATGTTATGCCTATCTGTACTATCATTCTTTCATGGTACCATGTATTATAGGGTGGAATTCAGATGACCTGCAGTTGTTAATTAATTAAAACACATGTTTGTCTGAAGGGGAAAGCCCTTCTGGCACTGTAGTAGTGCTGGTAGGCATGATTGACTGCACACAATTTTTTTTTTGAACCATGGAAGTTTAAAAAGCCGTGTTCCTGGTTGTGGCTGCATGGGACACACCCTGTATATACAGTCATAAAACAGTAACTATACAGGTAATAAACGGGCTTCTAACTCTATACAATATAATAGCCTATCCTACCTAAAAATATTAAATTACAAAGTTGTTGAAAAATTCATCTTCTTTAATATGAGATCGGGTGATTATTGAGGAAATGACACTCCCAAATGTAAGGTGAAGTCCGATCTACGAGTATCTTATCGATTACCGGTAGTGCAATTGGGGGGTGCATGCGCAGGTTGGACAGTCGGCCGTATTGTTCCGATGGATCAATACGCCACACACACGCTACCTGTCATACTCTCCCCCGTGTTGAAGTAAAATGTGAAAATGAAATTGTGACTTTGTCTTACATTTTAGATCGTCACTTCTTCAATATTCAACCGATACTAGCGTGCAATATCTCATATTAAAGAAGATACATTTCTCAACAACTTTATGATTTAATATTTTTGAGATGGATATATATTTTTAGAGTTAAAAGTCCATTTATTACCTATATAGTTACTTTTTTGATGACTGTACTCGTCTAAAATATATCATCTACCCTAAGTGTTTAGACTTTGTATTCACTCCTTAGAAGACTTACACATAATGCTTAGCAAACTATACCCGAAGATAATTGTCAACACAATTTGCAGTTGTTTCATGGTGGCCGTTTGGTAGGAGGTTTTACTGGATCGAACATATGCCAGTTGGTTTAAACATACATGTACGTCAATCACTGTTAGAAAGAAAAAAAATCAACAAAAATGATAACAAGGCTACGAAAACAATCCTGTTCTCCTGGCAAACGGACTTCTCAGGAAGATTCGGTCGACCGGGCGTTTTGTGTGTGTGTTTTTTTGTTGTTGTTGGTGTTGGGGTTACAAAAAAATCGGGAATTGTTTGGGAATTTTCAACAACAAAAAAAAAAAAAAAAAAAATTAAATATTTCTTCTTCTTCTATACAGTGCATGTAATTAATTCCCAAAGTGTTAAGAAAATTGTCTAAAAAAAGAGAAAATATTGACAATTCGAAAAATGGTCGGTCGGGCCCGTAGAACAGGATTTTCGTTTTTTGTCAGGTCGGATCAAACACACATATAGTACAGCCAGGTTATCTACACAACTTTATAGCATTGACCATTAATTGGTGTTTAATTGGTAATTGTCCCATCGGGTCGGTGGTAGTCACGTAAACAGACACCATTGACAAGTTTGACAGATGGCATTGTTGGTGATATAAGGTCCGAATCAAATCCATGTTATCCTATGATTGTTGCATAGTGGTTGGATTGAGTAATATTATCTAAACTAGAAACCAAATTTCTATGCAAATAAGGATAATTTTATAAAGGCAAAACATTTAATAAAATGAATTTGAAGGTACTTACTCAAAAAGGGTTTGCACCCATTTCCCCCTGTTCCGCTGTGGCGGTCCCGATGACCCAATGTTTTCCCTGTGCCGCTGTGGCGCTGGTAAGCTATATTTTATACATACATAGCATTTTATAAACACAAATTTACTTTTTCACTCTCTAATTTTCCTGATCCGCTGTGCTGTGGCGGTCCCGATGACACCCATTTTGTCCCTGTTCCGCTGTGGCGCTGGTAAGCCATCTTTCAGTTTCCGTTTCATTTGCTATTCACTCTTTAATTGGAACGGGAAAAAATGGGTGTCATCGGGACCACCACAGCGCCACAGCGGAACAGGAAAATTAAAGGGTGAACAAGTAAATGCAAATGGAAACTGCTTTAAGAAGGAAAACATGGCTGATCAACCCCACAGCGGAACAGGAAAAAATGGGTGTCATCGGGGCCACAGCGGAACAGGAAATTAGAGAATGAAAATGTAAATAAAAATGGAATATAAAATGCTTTTATAGCAAGAGGAAAACATGGCTGACCAGCGCCACAGCGGAACAGGGAAAAGAGGTTGTCATCGGGACCGCCACAGCGGAACAGGAAAATTAGAGTGTGAAAAAGTAAATACAAATGGATATAAATGCTTTATAGCAAAGGGAAAACATGCCACAGCGGAACAGGGAAGAAATGGGTGTCATCGGGGCCACCACAGCGCCACAGCGCCACAGCGGAACAGGAAAATTAGAGTGTGAAAAAGTAAATACAAATGGATATAAATGCTTTATAGCAAAGGGAAAACATAACTGACCAGTGCCACAGCGGAACAGGGAAAAAATGGGTGTCATCGGGGCCACCACAGCGCCACAGCGCCACAGCGGAACAGGAAAATTAGAAAATGAAAAAGTAAATACAAATGGAATATAAAATGCTTAATAGCAAAAGGAAAACATGGCTGACCAGCGCCACAGCGGAACAGGAAAAAAGGGTGTCATCGGGACCACCACGTGCCGTCTTACATTAAGGATGAACCCATTTGTTGTAATCATTAGTTTGTGTGATGACAATTGGTAAATGGTCATTGACTGAGGTTTATGATGTGGTCACCACAATAACACCTCATGTGGTGAAATACACCTCATAAAATGTTGCAGTTAAAAAAATTGGAGTAGGCCTATAACAGTAGACTTGCTGGAAGTCCTTGGGCAGCAAAGATACTTTTACATACAGATAATCTCCCAACGTTAGGCCTCTACTGTCTCTAAAAAAATATACTGATAGGATGTAACCATTGAAGATTGAAGATTGTCCATGCCTACCACTACTATAGTCAGCCACCCCCCCCCCCCCCCCACCCTGAAAAAAAAAAGAAAAAAAGAAAAAAAAGTCAAGAAAAAAATTGAAAGAGAAAGGAAGAAGAGGGGACAAACGGAAAAATGGTGTGTGTGTGGGGGTGTGTTGGGGGGGGGGGGGGGGAACGGCGGGGGTCGAGAAATCTGATATAAAGTATTTTCAACATAACAATTTTATATCAAGTACGTACAGGGATACCTACAGTCATCGAAAAAGTAACTATAGGCCTACAGGTAATAAATGGGTTTCTAACTCTAAAGAAAATATACCCTTCCTAAAAACATTAAATTATAAAGTTGTTGACAAATTCATCTTCTTTAATATGAGATATTGCACGCTAGGATTGGGGGAATATTGAGGAAGTGACACTCCAAAATGTAAGGTGAAGTCCGATTTTCATTTTCTACACGCGGACCCATCTACGGGTACCTTATCGATTACCGGTAGTGAAATTGAAGGATGCATGCGCATGTTGGACAGTCGGCCGCATTGTTCCGATGGATCAATACGCCACACATACGCTGTCATACTCGTGTGTTGCTAATCTTCGAGTTTCGAGTTTCGATATAGAGTTTAAAAAAAAAAAATCAAATTCGATATAGAGTTTAAAAAAAAAAAATCAAACTCGATATCGAGTTTCAAAAAAAATCAAACTCGATATCGAGTTTCAAAAAAAAAATCAAACTCGATATCGAGTTACGTTTTTTCATGAAACTCGATATCGAGTTTGGTTTAAACCAAACTCGAAACTCGATACTCGAAACTCGAAACTCGAAACTCGAAGATTAGCAACACACGTCATACTCTCCCCGTGTGGAAATGTAAAATGTGAAAATGAAATGGTTCGTCACTTCTTCAATATTCAACCGATCCTAGCGTGCAATATCTCATATTAAAGAAAATAAATTTCTCAACAACTTTATAATTTAATAGTTTTAGGTAGGATATATATTTTTAGAGTTAAAAGTCCATGTATTACCTGTATAGTTACTTTTTTGATGACTGTATGTAAATATGGTGATGAAATTCAAGTAGTTTGAAGCTACATGTATGTGTGTTTCGGACTAAGATAAAGAACGTGTAGTATTTAGCTCTGTTATGAAATAACTGAAGAACAAGTCATCAATAAATATTCACTCTCGTTCCCTGAACGATTGCGTCTATTAGTATCGATCTAAACAATATCCACACATTATCCATTTTGCGCGTGGGTTCGAATGTAGTTCTATAAGGGGCCATATCCAAACTCTCAAGTGATTTTATATTTAGAAATGATTTTATGGTGCCGTTTAAGTTTATTAAGGTGCAATGTAGATCAACCAAATGATTAATAAATATTATACTGTCCACTTGTCAAGAAAGTTGCTATTATCATAAACAATAATGTGCAGCTTGAATGACAAATGAATAGTGTGTGATCAATTTAGGATTGTTTGATTGCACCAACTATAAAATTGATGTCGCATGCAAATAAAGCAATACACAATATTAAAGTATATATATTCTTATGTTTTAATGCAATCCCAAAAAGCCTCACTTGATTCGTTTGGAACCAATTTAAAATATAACAATTATGGCAGGCTGCAATGATCCCTGATCAGCCCCACGTATGAGGGAATAATATCAATATTTTATCCAAAGCTGGCATTCCTGCATGCAATATCAATCCAAGTTTTTCATTCTTAAATCTAAACACAATTAGTAACACAAAATGAGGAGCATGTATCACCTGATTTGATTGCATTTAATTCCTCAAAATCAAAATTCATACAAGAAAAATGGTGACATTGCTCAATAAAAATGACGGATGCACTTGATAATAGGTGTGAGAGTTAGGGCGTCCAAAATCGGAGCGGGCGGGGACGAGTAACATGTTATTTTTGTTACTTTTTGTTACTTTTTGTTACTTGATACCCGCTTTAAAAGCTGTTGTATAAATGAATTATTGACTGGACAGGTTAACATTGTGTTATTCCACAGTGGCATATTACAAATATCGTCCAGCTGTAAACAATTTTTATCGCAATCTTTAAACATCTGCCAACATAACATAGTATCTTTTTAGGAAAATATTTCGGAAAGAAATCCTGTTTCATATTTGTTTGAAATATTATCCAGACTCCCAACTTAAGTAATAATAAGGTATATCTTTCCACAGTGCATTTTCATCGCTTACGAAACGCTTCAACCACATTATTTTTGAAGCTATAACCTTTTCTTTTGGTGCAATCATAGTAGAACGTTTAATTGTATCCGGTTTTCCTTTCCAGATGAAATTATACAAAATGTTGTTTAAAGCAGATATAGTTTCATGTGTAACAGAAAGCAATGAGAAATGCCAAGGCTTTTAACTAGTAATATTTTCCCTCTGAGTGTTAAGTCCCTACTACGCCATATGTCCAATTTGTCTTTAAGTTTGGACATTCTTGATTGTACATTATACCATACTCGTAACACTTCTCATAATTATGCCCCACTAGTATTCAGCGGTGGAACTTTAGGTTTTTTTCAACTAGCCAGTCGGGCAGGTAACTCACAGAATTTACCTGCCCGACAAAAATTTCACCAGCCCAGGGTTTTTCATATATTTTGCAGTAAACAATTATTAAGAGCAATACTACTTTAAAATGATGATACAATTACATGTTTTTGTCTTATTTGTACGATGTTCCACGGTAACCCTAGCCCGTAACAGCTCCTCGTATTCATCATGTTCATCAATCTAATACTCTCTTTAATCTCTTATCAACCTGATCTCCTCTATCATCGCTTAAAGGGACATTAAGCTGTGTTGACAATTTTAAATGTTTAAAAATTTACTTCAGAATTCAAGATGAACATTAAAAATTGCCATTATTGTTGTTTCTACTAACAAAAACACAGCAAAACTTGATTAAAACAATTTCATCGCTATTTATTGAAAAACGCCCTCTATGCAAATACGGTTCGCGTTATGTATCACGCGTACTGCAGGGGCGCGGACGTAAAATGCTCGTCCCGGCTGTACGAGCATTTTTGAATCGACGTTTTCTTGTACAAAGAGGGCTGATTTTTCTTAATCCTTATAGGTGTATGTTCATACATGTAATACAATTATAAAAATATACTAATCCCAGTTTTTATCATAATTGAGGGCGCAGCCTCCAAAACATCTCTTAGGCCGTGTTCCCACTTAGAACAAAATCCCGAGTAGTTTAGACTTCGCTAGTGGGAACGCGTTTCAAGTACATGTAGGTCCTGGTCCGGACTCAAAGTGTTTTTTGTTATTTTTTAAGACCACCTTTTAAAGGTAGTCTTGGTCCGGACTAAATCAATATTTTTTCATGTGGGAACGCGATTCACTCGAGACTAGACCACTTGACCCGGTGACATTTGCAATAGCGCGAATATTACTGCGTCTTGTAGTTACGGCACGGGCGTTATACATAAAGTCGCGCGCGTTATAAAGGAAGACGCGCGCGATATACATAAAGTCGCGCGCGTGGTGAATAAACAGTATTTCAGCACTAGTTTGTGGTTATATCAACTAATGATACTTATGTTGTTATGCGAAGCCGATTGGACCTATTTCTATTATTTGTATGCTATTTCCATGTCATAAAGGAAATTTTACATGCGTTTTCGGCGATTTTTGAATGGTTTTAAATTTACATCCGGGTCTAAGTGGATTTTGTTTTTAGACCACATTAGACCACTTTGCTGAATCATCGTTGTGACGACCACTTATGTGGGAACGCAACTTTCAAGTGGGTGCCGGTCCGGACTAGTCCGGACCGGGACAACTTCTACTTATGTGGGAACACGGCCTTAGTGTCCCTTAAAGTTTTTCAAGTAAGTTGTCATCTGATCTGAAAATGAAATTACCCTGAACTTACTGTTACTTACACTTTGAGCTTCAAAAATGTTACCCGCCATTCGGACGGGTACCTTTGCATCTTCACCCGCCCGACACGAAAGTTACCCGCTATGGGCGGGCGGGCGGGCGGGCGGGTCTTATTTCCACCGCTGCTAGTATTCCTAATACTTAAACTGGTCCTATAGCTGGTCTAATATCGCCTATAGGAATGTCATTATTTTTATTAGGACCTAATTTCAAAAACTCAGTTTTCTCCATATTTACATTTAATCCGGAGAGTCTACCAAATCGATTCATGAGCACTATTAATTGACTTACAGATTTCTCATTTGCCAGCAAAAAAAGTCGCGTCATCAGCAAAAAAAAACACATTTTAGTTCTTTCCCGCTAGGCAAAGTAATTCCTATATCGGCCGAGTGCACCAAACTAGCGTAACTTAATAGGGAGGTAAGCTACCTCTCTAGTAATTATGCTCTAACTGTAGTATAACTTACTAACGATGTAATTCTTAGTGCATAACCGGCGAGTAACACCAGAATAGTAACTAGCGAGGTAAATATCCACATTAATCAGCATCGTCCCCTTACAAAATTAATTGGCGCATATGCGAAGTGTTAACCTATAGTTTACTGTACATTCTGACGTGAATGGTCCTCCGTAATATTTAAAATGTGTCGTCACTCGCTAGGTCATAAATATATCACGTTGAGTCGGCCTGCGTTCCGGACAAAAAATGACGGCATTTTTTTGGCCAACAATTTCGAATTTGTTCAACGCTTTTTCAAAAATAAGGACTATCATGACATTACAAACATATTTTGGGCGAGGGGCACATACAAATATTGCACCAAAAAGCACAATTTTAATGACAAATGCAAGCATCCGATGGAAACAATTATATACAATTATAACACATCTCTTAACACAAATACTTAAGTGGCGTGGATACCTTGTCCTTCGCTTGTTAACCGCAGAACCCCGGTTCGATCCCCAGACCACGCACGGCACGATATGCTTATATTTTTTTCGTTCTTCTAGTTTTACCCTTCCACTCACAATGATGTTGAAACTTTGGCTTTATCAGTTTTTAATTAATAAAAACAATAATAAGTTTATTTATTTATTTAGTCATTATTTAAGATCCTTGGACAATTAGTACATTACTAGATTTCGCGGTTCTCGGGTTGGGGGTTCATGGGATGTGTACTCTTACTCTTAAAATTCAGTTATTACAGGTGCCCTAAATATTCCAGATACCCCATGACTCAGGAATCCCATGTCCCCTTAAATCCAGGTAGGCCATCCCATGCACATATACTATCCAAGTATCCTTAAAGTTTTTCAAGTAAGTTGTCATCTGATCTGAAAATGAAATTACCCTGAACTTACTGTTACTTACACTTTGAGCTTCAAAAATGTTACCCGCCATTCGGACGGGTACCTTTGCATCTTCACCCGCCCGACACGAAAGTTACCCGCTATGGGCGGGCGGGCGGGCGGGCGGGTCTTATTTCCACCGCTGCTAGTATTCCTAATACTTAAACTGGTCCTATAGCTGGTCTAATATCGCCTATAGGAATGTCATTATTTTTATTAGGACCTAATTTCAAAAACTCAGTTTTCTCCATATTTACATTTAATCTGGAGAGTCTACCAAATCGATTCATGAGCACTATTAATTGACTTACAGATTTCTCATTTGCCAGCAAAAAAAGTCGCGTCATCAGCAAAAAAAAGAACATTTTAGTTCTTTCCCGCTAGGCAAAGTAATTCCTATATCGGCCGAGTGCACCAAACTAGCGTAACTTAATAGGGAGGTAAGCTACCTCTCTAGTAATTATGCTCTAACTGTAGTATAACTTACTAACGATGTAATTCTTAGTGCATAACCGGCGAGTAACACCAGAATAGTAACTAGCGAGGTAAATATCCACATTAATCAGCATCGTCCCCTTACAAAATTAATTGGCGCATATGCGAAGTGTTAACCTATAGTTTACTGTACATTCTGACGTGAATGGTCCTCCGTAATATTTAAAATGTGTCGTCACTCGCTAGGTCATAAATAATCACGTTGAGTCGGTCTGCGTTCCGGACAAAAAAATGACGGCATATTTTTGGCCAACAATTTCGAATTTGTTCAACGCTTTTTCAAAAATAAGGACTATCATGACATTACAAACATATTTTGGGCGAGGGGCACATACAAATATTGCACCAAAAAGCACAATTTTAATGACAAATGCAAGCATCCGATGGAAACAATTATATACAATTATAACACATCTCTTAACACAAATACTTAAGTGGCGTGGATACCTTGTCCTTCGCTTGTTAACCGCAGAACCCCGGTTCGATCCCCAGACCACGCACGGCACGATATGCTTATATTTTTTTCGTTCTTCTAGTTTTACCCTTCCACTCACAATGATGTTGAAACTTTGGCTTTATCAGTTTTTAATTAATAAAAACAATAATAAGTTTATTTATTTATTTAGTCATTATTTAAGATCCTTGGACAATTAGTACATTACTAGATTTCGCGGTTCTCGGGTTGGGGGTTCATGGGATGTGTACTCTTACTCTTAAAATTCAGTTATTACAGGTGCCCTAAATATTCCAGATACCCCATGACTCAGGAATCCCATGTCCCCTTAAATCCAGGTAGGCCATCCCATGCACATATACTATCCAAGTAATTCAGTAAATGTGTTAGGCCTAGGGTTAGGGTTTTATAGTGGGGTCTTATTTCAGAGGGTTTTTAGTTTTAGAGTCGGCGGGAGGAGGGGTCTATCGTCAAGATCATCTGTGTCCAGTCTTGGGTATATCCTTGGTGTAAGATATTCATAAGTTAGTCTAGTGTCAAGACCACATTACGGAATAAAAGCTGTATCCTTTACATAATTAAACTCTGAGGATTACTATGGAAGCATCTTGTCCAAGATAATTATAAGGTTAGGACCAAAATTGATTTTTGTTTTTTTTAATAAAAAAATTGCGTACATAATATTCCACTCCACAGAATCAAAAGCTTTCTCCAGGTCAGCAAATAATAATATACTTGATATTTTTGTTTGGTTTGAATATTCCATAACATCATCGGTTAATCTTTGGTTTACCAGTTTAGAACATTGGGAATATGATGCTAAAAACGCTTTTATAAGCTATTTTTACATTTAGGGCGGCCATTTTGGTGGCCATCTTGAATTTAGAGTATGTTAACAAGGGCAAAAGTACTGGATATGAGTCTCTAGTTATCTAATACATACACCTCCATCCCCGTAAGACACTTTAGCCCAAGGGGGGGGGGGGGGGGGGGGGGGGGGGGGCGTTTTCACCTAAAATTTTCGTAAAAGGTTGCTCCAAATTTTTTCCAAGTCAGTCACCTCGTGAATTTCACGTAAGTGGGGGTGGGGGGGGTGGGGGTGGGGGGGGGGGGGGGTTGGGGGGGGGGGGGGGGGTAGGAGTCAAAAAAATTCGCACGGACACAAAATTTCGCAGTCCAAAAAGCACTGTAGTCAATGTTTTATGAGAGTAGTTTTACTATCATTGATATTTGAAACGAAGAAAAACGCAATTTTTACCTTAAAAAATCAAAATCAAAATCAAAAAGTGGGGGGGGGGGGCGCGTTCGCAACCGTCGCCCCCCCCCCCATCTGACGGGCCTGACCTCATTGTTAAAACTATATTTTAGTCATACATTTTGGTTGATGTACAGTATGTGCTTTATAAAATTTGACCCTTTTTGGCGGACATTTTTGACACCATCTTGAGTAACCATTCGCATACCAAACAATAATTTTGGTAACACCCTGAATGTGCGTTAGTACCATGAGAGGAAGTTCAAAAGCTGGTTTGGGGGATTCCTGGGAGTGCACAGAAGGCCCCTCGTAGATACGCCTCTACTATACCACCATGTTAAATAACCCTTGAATGCCCCTTTAATGTTAAATTTTACCCTAATTATCATCATAAAACTTTTAAAGTTCATCGACCATGTCAAACTAGTTTGCTGATTTATTCAAGCATCATAAGTTAGATTAAGCAACTAGCGAATATAAGTGGCAAATAAAACTACAAAACTGAGAAAAGAGCCCTTTTTAAATCAGGCCAAACTGATTACTGGTGGATAGTTCATTATTCAAGGATATTATGTACACAAAAAAACGAAAATGGTATATTTATGCTAAAAATGGCCTAACATCGTTTTCTCTTTTTGTCACCCCCCTTCATTGGAAAGCTTAATAAGCACTTAATTTACTATTTATGTCAAAGTGTAACAAAAAATGATGTGATACTTTTTTTTGGAAACTTATTTATTGCCTTCTGATGGCCTACTGTTTTAAAAGTATAGGGCTGTGCGTTCCAAATACTAAGCTATGATGGGTAAATACATTAGGGCATGTTGTTGTAGCAAAGTGAAGTCAAGCCTATACTAAATACCGATTGGTAGGTAAAGGTTGGTTTAAACAAACCACCCGTGCCCTGTTACGAAATGCATGACCCTGTAAAGCCCTGAAGTGACTTTATTTAATAGTACTATTCATAATATTGTGTTACACATTGTAAAGGTATAGTGACTATGAGTATTATAAGGCAAAAAAAAAGTTTGTCTCAAAGCTTGCGAAGGCTTCAAAATCGGGTGACGCGCGCGGTTTTTTGTCTTCCTTTTTTCTTTTTTTTTTACAATTTTATTTGTGTACTCTTATTATTTGCAACCGTTGACACTTTCTGATATTGTTTTTTTCTATTTGAAATGAATAGTGTGATGTAGTTGTGTAAAGAACAATTTTGCAGCGTTTTTTGAAGAACTGAGTTATGTAAAAGTTTGAGAAAAGGAAAATCTGCCGATATTTTTGATAAAAACTTGAAATAAAAATTTGTAGGGAAAATAAAAATTGATTTTACAATTTCCTGCATTTCAGACGCGGTATTTTGGCATTTCAAAACCAATGCGCGCGCAAGCTTTGAGACAAACCTATTTTTTTGTTTGGCCAAAGGGGATACTTCAGGCTACCAGAAACAAGTTTTGATTTTCACGTGACTCAAATAGCGTGCCTGTTATGGTTCAATAAGCATGGCAATTAGGATCAGTGTTCGAACAGCTTTTTTCTATGATTGTAGTTAGGGGTTTTTTTTGTGAGGAACTGGGTATTCTATTTGAATTCTAAATTTGTCATATTATTGTGAAGAGATATGCCATTTTCAATAAAATGTTTTTCCAATTTGCAAATGTAATTGGTCTGCCATTTTGTTTAATGGCATGGATTGATAACTACAAATATTGTTCCACTGTATATCTCAGTCAGTGCTATCACATTTGTATAAAGATTTGCCGTTTGTATAATATACATGCATTAAAAGTTATGTTCAAGTAACATAACCAATTCCACCCATGAAATGATGATTTTACACAATGTACAGCCTGTTGAGTTATTTTCATTAAACATGGAACTTGGAAGCCATCATAGAGTGACTTAAAATGACATGTCAACGTGTATTGTGAAAATAGTTCCCTAAAAAAACGTTATGGGGGGACTTGAATTATTTTTATTAGTAATCAGGGGGGACACGAAATTTGTGACAGCAAATAGAGAGGGAGAATCTGAAAAGATGTATACAAAAAGTGAAAATTGCCCATCCCCCTCCGGCCGCGATGTAGTGGAATCGCTTAACGAAATTACGTTTACAGACCGGATACAAGCACCAAAGTTTGCACGAATCTTCATTAGGTCAAAACAATTGATTTTGGAAGGGGTGCTCATTTGACAGATGATTGGAACCTAAGATGGCGGCTAAAAATTAAATGGCGTCCATATATTACACATTAAATGTTTAAATGCATTCAACAATATGTGATTAGTGTTAATAGTGTACTAGTGTGATACAAATATAATACGAATACACTATATTGATCAAAATTGCAATATGGTCGCAAAATTCAAAATGGCGGCCGGTTAATACTTATCGTATATATCAATGATACATTTTATGTAAAGAGTAACTCTTGACAAAAGGAATGTTGTGGTCGATGTGTTTTAATTGATAGAAGATATTTGAAGATGGTAATTATCCAATATGGCCGCCAAAGAAGATATAAGTGGTCGGTGATGTAAAACTTGCTTTAAAAAAGCATTATTTTGTTCCGATATTTCTGGGGATATATGTGGTTCATCCACTTAATCATACGCAAAATAAATGCAAACAGTTATCAATTAACTGGCTGGCAGCCATCAGGTCGAATAAATGTCTGCCTATTTTAATACAATGAGATAGAACAAGGATAGCATCCTTATTCTTGATTTCTCACTATTTGGCACATTTACATTTACAAATGCCAGTGAATTATAATTTATAAGACCTGCTGTTGCATATTGAACAGTTCCATCTTTTATACACATTTGATAAACTCTTTGCATGTATCTGATACCTTGGGGACAGTTAACCAAACCGGATTCCAAACACCGTTTGTCTGTTTCCATCCAAAACTTCCTGGAGTAGGTACGTGTTGTCTTGTCCGGTTACTTGAAGCCCATCTACCCATTTGATATACATGTATGTCCCGATTTGAATGTTGAAGAAGTGCATTCCGCAATAAAAATGAACTTTGTTGGTAACAGCATATCGTCTGTTGTTTTCCTATGTTGAATTGTCCATAAAATGTTAATACCTTTGTTGGAGGTAGTCTCCCAATTGCACCTGGCTTGTTACTAGCCCTCCCCTCGTCGTATGCTTTCCAAGCACATAAGTTTGCCCTTATTGGACCGATGATGTCGTATCACAATCTGTAAATGCGTGGAGCGTTCACAGGGCTTTGGACTTCGGTTCAACTCTTTACCCATACCGAACGCTATCCATATCTGTTGTATTATTGAATGTGAGAATGAGCTTTACCATAAGGTGTGCGTAACTGTAATATCTATCTGGGATTGCTTAAGTAGTGATCAAACCAGCTTTTCAAGGAGCAAATCAATGCATACATTGACTATCAATGGGATAGTAAAAAAGAGAGGCCCTCTGTCCACCCAGATGAATCTAACGGATCTCTCATATTTCGCCATAAGTGCCATCTCTGTGTGCAGTCCACGAAGCATACGATGTTAGTTCACTGTCGTTCTTCAATCTGCCATTGTTTGGGTACGATTTTGTCATTTGTCATTCTGGTACCGCAACAGACGGAACTTTATGAGCAACTGTGCATTCGCATAGTTGTCTGGTAGATTGAGCTATTTGTCACTAGTTTCCTGTGTGGATGTTCGAAGTAGTGGCCTCATATTATTCCTAAATTTAGTCTTGGTGGGAAATTAGAAACCCGTAAACTTTGATTCCGTTAGGGCCCGTTACTCTAAATTATGTCCATTGAGCAGCTCATCCAGTAATAACTTTGAGCTAGCAGGTAACGAATCATATTAATTATCATATTTATGGGTTGAAAATACAAAGTTTCACACTGTATTTGAATCATTAGTGTTATTCATTGTAGCGGCCATTTTGGATAGCGGCCATCTTTTAATCCTGTGGTTGTATGTTACATAGCCTTATCTAGTATACATAAACATGAAATAAACTATAAAATATACCGTACGTTATTATTTTGGGACTTTACGTATAAAATCATTGTATCAATAGCCGCCATGTTGGATTCAAAAATTAACTTTTGATAACCAACAAAACATATCCATATAAGATAATTCCACTGATATAATACATCCGTCCAGTATTTAGACTGTGATTAACAACATTTTATTGTCTTTTGCAACACGTCATTTTATGGGAGCAGCCATCTTGGATTATGATGATTTCTGTCATGAGCACCCCCTTCTAGAATCACGTGTCATAACCTAAATAAGAATATATCATCATGGTTTGCTTGTATCCGACAAGTTAACGTAATGGCCAAAATGGCCCTTAAGCGATTCCACTAATGTTATATACCTTAACCACAATCATGTTAACCCTAACCCCGGTTTAGGATTTTTGACCGGGATCACAATTTTCGAGGAAAAAACACCAACTAAATCTCCGGGAACCTGCCGGGATTCGATCCGGGGACCCTCCGTTCTCGAGCCCCACCTTCCTAACACTAAGCCACGGCCCTCAGCTACACATTCGTGCAGTATACTGCACTCATTATATAGGCTCGGTTGACTACGTCATCGAAAACCGACGGCGCATGCGTTTGGAGAGGGACTTTGGATTAGCATTTTTTAGCACTCAGGGGGGGTTAGGGTTAATAGAACACGAAAAAAAAACTTTTTTTTTTTTACCATAACCCTAACCCCGGTTTAGGTTTTTTGACCGGGATCACAATTTTCGAGGAAAAAACACCAACTAAATCTCCGGGAACCTGCCGGGATTCGATCCGGGGACCCTCCGTTCTCGAGCCCCACCTTCCTAACACTAAGCCACGGCCCTCAGCTACACATTCGTGCAGTATACTGCACTCATTATATAGGCTCGGTTGACTACGTCATCGAAAACCGACGGCGCATGCGTTTGGAGAGGGACTTTGGATTAGCATTTTTTAGCACTCAGGGGGGTTAGGGTTAACAAACATTTGATACCGTGACGGAGTAAAGCGTATAGTATACACATGCGCATGTACATTGTACAGCAATACATGTATATGTTTGGCCAAATGTTTGTTACGGTTAATACATTCGCCGGCCTGTAATATTTAACGGTCGCTCCCTTTAGTCAAATATATATCTTATATTAACACTTTCCACGCGGCTATAGTTTTATCAAATTCAAACCAGATTTTTTGGAAACCTTTCCCAACTTTCAAGGTATATCCCAAAGATTACTTAACCAATACTTAGGTATGTCAAAACCTATTTTGATGCATTTCTAATGCTGAATCCAAATAATAGTAATGACATTCAATAGTTTTGATATTTTTGAAACATTTTGTGAAATTTGGGAATGTCGTATGCAGACGCGTGCTGCGTGGAAAGTGTTAAAGTCAATATTCCGAAGCCTCAAAAAGTGGTATTTATAGAAAGTAAGAGTAGGCCTACTTACAAGTGAAAACACCAGCACTTGCCAAAATGAGAATTAGCAGTGAAGTCCTCAGTGAAATACTATATAGGCAACACGCTCCTCAACCGTTGGATAGCAATGTCTCTGCTGACGTAGAGCTTGGCGAAAATAGGCCTCTGTTGAACTGGCAGGTTTTCCTCGGTTTCATGCATGTGACTTTAACTTTATTCAGTCAGTCGTTTTAGGTCAGTCACTCACAGAGCGGATTTGACCTCGAATTTCTTTCTGGGGGCGAAGCTACCCTATTAGCATGAGATTGCAATTACTTACACATTTAGGTCTTTCTAGACATAAGTGGGGACCGCCATGTTTGTAGTCTTTGTAAATTACATGTACCTATGCAGTTTATTTTAACAGTCCGGCAGTCTGTGGTGGAGTCAAAGCTATTTGTTTAGTTGATGCATAGACGGTTGATGATTAGACCAAGTACAATGTCATATGCCTAGATTATTTTTCAGACGGTATCCCCCCCCCCCCCCCCCCCCCCCTCCCCTCCATGCACACAAATCAACTTTATTGGTTTCCTGTACTGTTTTTAGACTGCGGTGTTTTGATTTGTTTTGTCAAACGAGCTGACGAGTTTGACATTTGAATTCAGATTCCGGTGGCAGTTATCAGATTTTGGACCGATAACATGGTCCTGGATCATTAACGGATTAAAGCTATGCTATAACTATGATAAAAAATGGTCCTTGACCATATCTTGGGCCAAAATCGAAGAACGAAAGCTATAGTCTGTGCGGCTTTTTACGCGTATTTAAAGCCAGTATTTGTGCTTGTATGCATACTTAAAGTCAATATTTGTAACCAGATGTATGTGTATGAGACTTCTTGATTCGAAAATATAAACATATATCTTTTTTCCTATCATGCCTATTGTGGAGAAATGATTAAAATGATATCTCAAAAATTGTAGAGTTGTGCAAAGCTTTATAATTTCGTAATTACTACTGTCATGACTGCATGTGTTCGTGTATGCTGGTTCCCTGCATCAATGGGCTCCACACAACTTTTCCTTTCGTAATTACTACTGTCATGAGGGTTGGTTGGTTCGGTCCTGTCATGACTGACAGCTCGTGACCTTACAGATAACGATTTTCAGCAAAGGAGTAACAATCACGGAGAGGGTGTCCAGTAATCAATTTTATTTGGTCAATCCACCGGGAACGAGGTCTGCCTCTCTTACGCTTCCCTTCAATCATGCCTTGCATGATCATCTTCTCTAGGTTGTTACCCTTGCGACGTGAGATATGGCCGAAGTAGCTCAGCATTTGGGTGTTGATAGCATGAAGAAGTCGTTTAGACACCCCTATTTCTTCAATAATACTGGCATTGGTCCTTCTCATTGTCCATACGATACGAAGCATACGCCTCCAACACCACATCTCGAAAGCAGCTATTCTGTTTTTGTCAGCTTTGGTTAGGGTCCACGTCTCACATGCATACATGGCAATTGGAAATACAAGGGCTTGGACTAGCCTGGCTTTTGTTGCTCTGGTTATTCCTCTGTCAGCCCAGATCTTGCTTAGGTTGATCATTGCTGATGAGGGTCATGAGGGTGCATACCACTATTACGCGCTAACGTGTGTTTATATGGGAAAGATGCCAGAGAAACACAGTTTATCAGAACACTTTTTGAGAAGCCATGTTGGTAAGGATCCAGGTTACATGACGTAGAAGGCGATTTCATGATAAGTGTTCTCACTGATTCTTCGGATATAATGGCTAAATCAGAAATCGTTGACGTACATGTCGAGGCAGTGTCCTTAAGTGAAGAAGGGTACTTTTGTGAGGATTTGGTGATCTTGAGATTGTTCTTAATATGTTGCACTTTATCACTGAAGAATTGTGCAAAGAGATCAGCCAGTGGTATTTCATTAACATCAGAAGGTAAGATTTTGGCTGATTTTGGTTTGGTGAGTTTATCCACTTTCCGAAAGAGTTGTTTGGCATTACAGCTTTCCAATTGTATTTTGTGGTAATTCATATTTGCCTCTTTGATCATAACATTGTATTGTTAACTTAACTCTCGAAAAGATTACTTATCGACTTCTAATCCTGTGGATAGCCAACCACGTTCTAGGCGGCGTACGTTTCGTTTCATTTCACGAAGTTTCTCATTATACCATGGTGCGTTGGGTCGACATCTTATTGTGCGGGGGATAAGTGGTGCATGCTTATCTTTAAGATTTTGGAAAAACATGGTCATATTCCGCAACTAATGAATCAAGATCACACATAGAAGAAGTAGACAAAGTTGAATTTAAGATCATTACGAAAATAATCAAGATCTATGTCACGATGTTTGCGTATGGTTATTTCCATTCTACAAATCCTTTTTATAGGACACGAACCCCTGAGCATCTATAGCTACCAGACAGTCAATGACCAAGAATGATTGGAGGTCAGGCATAACTTGCAAGTGAATGAAGAGCGTATGGGTACAAATCCTGTTTATAGGACACGAACCCCTGAGCATCTATAGCTACCAGACAGAGGTTTAGGCCGATCAATGTTAAGTGAACACAAAACTGCAGCATGATCTGATGGAAGATAACTAGTAGTTTTAATATCCGAAACAAAATCATCAGTAGAGCGTGTCATAATAGGATACTCCGTTTGGTAAATACAACATGTACAAGACGCTACATACCCACTTGAAATGTATCAAAACCCTTAATTGTTGTCATATTTTGGGATTTCCAGAAATTAGCTTTCACTTTTACAACGCAGGCCGTGTTTCTTGATCTTATTGAAAGTTAAAACGATGCATGCTTCATCGTTTTTGATATACCACACTTACTATAACATAGCAAAGCATGTTCAATCATTTGGTCATGATACACTTGCAATAATTGTCACCAATATACGAGGGAAAGGAAGTAATGACATGTTAATGTAAATGCACGAAGGCACACATTATTGGTTAATATTCATGATTTTTAATTGAATCAATCGTCGTGTAGGCCTAGTCCTATATAAATTTTAGATATGATAAGTATATTTTCAAAACTATTTGTATCATAAGATTGCCATTTGCCTGACCACTCCACAAAGTTGTATAGATCAAAACTCTCAAGAAATATGTCAGTAGGCCTAATACCTACAGGTCAAAACGATGTCGATATTTTGATTTCTGGTGCGTTTTGACCCGGGATCCCCTATTCACCCCCCCCCCCCCCCCTCCACCCCCTCCACCACCCCGGCCGCACGCCCGTGGAACGGAGTTTTAGTCATGTGCTTGACAGTACTAGTTTGATGTCAATGGATGTTATATGTTTTGTTTGTAAACTAAGTAAATAGACTGAGTTTTCACACAAAATCTCGCTCTTTTAATGATTGTCCGACAATAACAAATTGCAGTTGTCCAAAATTGCGACGGTCAAGCACACGACTGATTTTGCCCGTTTGGCCCGTATTTTGACAATTTCGCACTTAAATTAATTAAAAAGTCAAATTTAATAATGTCAAGTGTTGCGATTATTGGCCTACTTAAAATGTATTTTCAAAATATAAAACTAACATAAAATGCTATACAAACCCAGTTTTGCAACACCAAAGCCCCTAATCGCCTGGTTTTAAAGACTATATATCTGGTCGAATCCAACGAAAAGTGTCCACGGCTAGATTTTTAGGGTCCAGTTTCAAAATGCTTCGATCTCTTATTCCTTTTCTCCACTCAAAGTCAACATATCAAGCTTGTATGGGAAAAAAGTGCCATCACTAATCTCTTCATTTGACCACGTGGCGGAATGATGAAGTTGAAGGTACACTTCTCAATGTTACCTACAAATACAAGTACCATATTTTGATTGAGTGATGATTATTCCACCAATTTACATATTTCATTCAAATTTGTGATTGTATTGTATTCAGAAGATGCTAATGCTGATAGAAAGTGATCATATTTGTCCAGGTACTCATTTTGTTTTACATTTTAGATTCACACAGTTAGGTAGCATTTTCAGGCTCTCAATACTTTGAAACATGAGGTTGAGTCACTTTGTGTACTTTCACCAAGATGATTTTAATGAACATTTGTTTTCATGTACCTCAAAGAGGGGGAATGACCCTTTTTGTAAAATCAAGAAATTTGAGCATGCGCCCAAAACCTAAGTACATAGAGGAATGTGGAAATTTGGTATTCGAAGGTAACAGTTAATGTATACGTACACTCTTAGAAGGTCAGGGTCAAATATGAGACGAAAAGGATCAATTTTGATCCAGAAGCGGTATCACATATGAGCTTACCCTTTCCGGATCAAAGTGATCCGACAAGCAGGATCAAAAAGTTTGATCCGAAATGGGATCAAATATTTCTGTCAAATGATACTGAAACGGATCAAAATAATGATCCTGCTTGTCGGATCACTTTGATCCGGAAAGGGTAAGCTCATATGTGATACCGCTTCTGGATCAAAATTGATCCTTTTCGTCTCATATTTGATCCTGACCTTCTAAGAGACCCACTGCAGACTATATATCGAGTGCAGTAAGCTTACTACATCGTGTAGGCCTAGTACATCGCAGTGATCGTGACATTTTGTGAGGAGCATTTTGACCGAAAATCGTACTGATGGCACTGGTCAGGTACAAGAAATGTGTTCACAAGAATAGAGCATGTTCAAACATAAAAAAATAAAACTACTTTACCGACAAAATCATGTAACATTTTACAGATTAGACTGGATAACTTACCGCGGTATTTCACCCTTGTTTCAATGGCGACCGAAGTCTGCTTGTCGTCTATCGGTTTGCGAAAGAGTAACGTCAGTCACCTATTGAGCAATGAACTTTTTCATCGAATTGATCCGGAAATCAGATCAAAGTTGATCAAGGTGAATTTGATCCGTTTGTTGATATCTATCTGGAAACGGATCAAAACGATCCGAAAACGGATCAAAACGATCCGAAAATGATCCTTAAAGGATCAAAACAAAGTGAGCCGGAAATCTACTCATGTATTTGATCCTGACCTTCTAAGAGTGTAGGTAAGAGAAGTAAAACTGTAATAAATTAATGTTCTACTTAATCTATGTTACATTTTGGGGTGAAATAATCATGCAGGAGGGTTGCTAACAATATATTTTTTTTAAAACATGTTAAAACATGTTTAAATACTAATATTATGAACATATCCAGGAGTTTACTTTAAATAGATACTAGCATATTAATTTAATGTTGAAAAAATATACAATATCTAACTGTCAGTTGTAATTTTGAATAGGTTTATTAAGAACAATATATCAGGCAACATTTTTAAGCATTCCTTTAAGAGAAAAACATGTTAAGACTTAAAACACGGTAGCTTACATTGCAATAATCAAAGTATTCGTAGGTAACAAATTTGTTCTCAACTTCAACTTCGTTGACTAAGAACAGTTGTATTCGTTGATTTAACATAGGTTTAAGGGCAAATTTGTACTCGACGGTAGTGTTTTTATGCCCTGAATCGCGTGTGAGGGGAATGTCGTATCAAAATGGTGTCTTACTTGACTTTATAAGTATATTTAAGAATGTGCGCTCAGCGCTGCTTTTACAAAACAATCAGAATTGCGTAATATTCAACATTTGAATAGAACAGCAAGATTAACCAAATAAACATTAAAATAATATAAACCATGTTCCTTTTTCTAAGATATAAAAGAAAACACCCTAAGCATCAATAACCTCACTAGTGATAGATATATACTGTTATTATTCTTGATCCCCTAATTTGGTTAATGTATATTGAATAGAATTAACCTTTTACACATGATAATTATGGCAGAAAAATGTTTTATTATGCTAACTATCATCCAATTTTGTTAGTGTCTTTCTTGCTTGACTTTCAATTATTAAGAATGTGCGTTTAACTTCTACAAAACAGTCAGAAGTGTGTAAGTATATTTAATATCTGATTTAAGGCAAGACGATGACAACATACATATCGTACCGGGTTAAAATTTCGTAAGTAAAGGTATACATGTAGTTAAACATTTAATTAACTCGCTAGTAATAATAATATTATTACTGATCTAATTTGGTAAAAGGCATGTTCATCATTAAAACTAAACATGATAAAAGTTAAGCACATACATGTAGACACATTTTAATTAAGAAATATCTTATCATTCAGCCTTTTAATCTCTACTAAACAAGTTTAGTGGTTCTTGTTGTATTCTGTGTGTAGTTAGTTCTTCAAGTCTCTCATGTCGCGACGATGAATTATATCTAACAGAACATAATTACTCTTTGTTTATTATATAGGACATTCTAGAATGTTAAGAATGAACGTTTCAGTTTCCGTGTGAATCCAAAGTATTGGATCGAATCAACTACTGAATAGTTCACCGAGCCATCTTTAATTAGAAAGAGGGGGGTTTCCTTTAAGCAAATAGTTTAATTTGCCTGTAACTCATAGTCTTGAATGTCAGGTTATCTGTTTTAAGCAATAAACAACCGGTTGCCTTCCTCAATTTGTTCTCAGAAGTTATCATTTCGAATAGCTGTTTTAAACACGAAAGCCGGATCGCTTTTTGATTCATTTAATATATACTTTGAAATAATTTCATATCAGGCCTTATACCGTATAATATATAAGTTTAATATGAGCCGAACATGTTCAAAGTCTATAGAACATTCAAATGTTTTGCCTTTCAGTCCACAACGGAATAAAACACATGCAACTTTCATCAAGTCATTCAGTTGTCAGATTAGAATTAAGATATAATTTCCTAGTTTGGAATTTGTATCATTCTAAATGTCGTACATAGTCAGTTTTTATCGAGTTTCAAATGGAGGCAGATTCCGTTTGACATAGAATCACCAATATAATATATTTTGTCAGATGTAGACAAAATAAGAATTTTATGTTTTGAAATTCAATCTAATCTAAAAGTGTTGCCACGACAGAGATATTGTCGGGCGTGTGCCTTTCATTATGATTTTCTTTTAAAATCAACCACTGCTTAGTTCAATTTCACTAAGTAATAAATGTCGGAAGCATTATTCATGAGCAATTTTTGATTTGAGACTGAAATCAGTTAGGCCTACCCTTGATTCCCTCCCACCTTTAAAAATAAAGGAAAAGGTATTACTAAAGTTCTTGTTCACTTAAAATACGTTTCGGTGACATTACACAACCCGCCACAGCAAAAATGAAGCAAGTTATTTTATATTTGTTACATATGAATTCCATTTTCAAATACAACTACAATAATGGCCAATATTATGTACCTCAGCAGTCACTGCTCTGCAATTCCAAGGGAAATTGGTTAACTTACGCATACATCATATAGACAAGCTGTTTTAAAACAATATTACGCACCGAACCATATTATTCCCGTCTTATACATTCCTACTTAATATTTACATAATATTAGGTGCGAATGAAAGCGACAAACAATACAGGAATTAATTGTACCATGTTCATTAACTAATATATAAGTTACCTACGAATACAAAATGGAATATGAAAATATTGATTATGAATCCGAAATTTCATGGATGTTATGACTAAATGCACCCATTTCAAAACGATCAACGTGTAATCTATGGATATAAATATCATTCATTCACTCTAACACCAACAAAAAATATGTTCTTGGCAAAAACAGTGTGATTACACCATGCATTTTATTTAAATCAACACCTCCCATTTTCGTTTAATAAGGAAATATTATTTGTTCCCCTCCAAATATAAATATAATAATATATCCAGTCAGATTGTATGATTGCGCACTGCTTTTATGTAAAATAAGATAGTTTAGGCCCAATATGCACCGTGTATATTTTTGAATGTTGCCTACATATACATGTTACCTCCGAATACAACATGAAGTCATGCACGAGATGCTGTTACTGAATAATTATATAAACGACAAGTCACTTCTTTGTGAACCTCGTTCCAAACACTCTTGGGGGGACAGAGCTTTTTCAATTGCAGCGCCACGTCTCTGGAACGCCGTAGTTGGCACTACCCCTATTGACAAATGGCAATGACATTGAGTGTTATAAGTATTGTTTTAGCTATAATGGTGTTAATGTATGGAATTGTATTGAAATTGCAATCAGAAATTCTGTGAATGTGCAATCTTTTAAGGCTTTGTATAAATCTTATCATTGGAATTAGCTCAAATTTAATGTGTTTGATGTATCATAGTCAAGCTTTTATGAAGTGTATATGTAATCAAATAATTTTAAATATGTTATGCATTATGTGATAGATTTATGAGCGTTGTCCATTGGGTTTTATACTCTATACATAATCATATTGTCATGATTATGTCTCGTGTATTTTATATTAAGTCATTATTTTTAAGCATGTATTATATTGATGTGCAGGGCCCCGAGTAAGAACAGCGGCCAGCTGATTCGGGCAACCCTGGGTAAAGATAATAAATAAATAATAATAATAATAATAATAATTCGCGGGCCGCAGATTAGAGGCCGGCGGGCCACAGGTAAAGTGTGAATGAATTTAGTGAACTGTAAAACGTGTTCTGTTGTTTGATTATTATTTTATAAAATAGACAAGGCAAAGGCCAACATCACCTTCCAGTCCCATGTTAACATGGTAAAGGTCCTATGCCAGCATAACGTGGTGATAATTTCATTTCTATATTAGCCACGATTTGAAGGAACGAGATACATTTGTATGGAGTCAGGATTGAATCGATGAATCTGGAACAGAGGACGTGAACATACGGTATATCTGTCGTTGGGTAAGTAAGCTCGATTCGATATTAGTCGACGTAAACTTTAACTAACTGTCAAGGGACCCACGGATATACATGTAAGTCCTTATTTCAAAGTTGATGATACATTTCCCTTCAAAATTATAATTCATCGGCATAGAGTTGGAGTCGTGTGAACAGGCAGTCCTTAGGAAGTGTACGAAGTTTATCTATATTTAGACATTCGTAACATTCACATTGTTATCAAACTCATATATAGTTAGGAGGTAAAATATAATGGGATGAACTGTATTTGAAAGAGGGCTTGCCATCAGTCTAATTTTTTAAACAAAAAAAGCATGGAATGTATTTTTTAATTAATACTTTTCTTTTACACGCCCTGTATGTGTGTCTCGGATTAAAAATGAACCACCATAAAAGGCCGCGTAGTCTCAAGCACTGTTGATGAACTGATTGTCCGAAGTGCTCGTGGGTTCGAGTTTAGGTCTAATAAAGCACTGAGTGAAACAGGTGTCATATATCAAATATTTTTGAAATATTGATCAGTACCTATATTTCTTTACCGGGCTTTTTCAAACATGCAAGCCGTACAGCTCCGAGCGAGACAGACATACGTTGTGTACAATATTTTAACAGACGATTCAATGCTTTTGACAATCTCTGTTTTTATTATCTTTTATTGTTTATTACTACATAACTTTCACATTTCACATAGTTTCATCATGTTTTCATTGCATTTTCGTTACATGTATAACACATTTTCATATGCTTTTCAGCAAGTTTACATTTTCATATGCTTTTCGGCATGTTAACATTCATGTTCGCATAATTTTCACATTTCATAGTGTCATCATGTTTACATTTCATAAATGAACTTGCTCCAGCCTACATCACTGAACTTCTTGCATTGTATAAACCGTCTCGGTCTGGCTTGCGTTCCACATCAAAAAATCTTCTGGTTATGGAAAAGTCGTATCGGTCATGGGGGGACAGAGCCTTTACTATTGCTGCGCCTACAATCTTGTTCAAAACCTGTTGGGACACTATACACGTGCGCAACAAATATCTTTCAAAATGAGTAAAAAGCTGTCAATTGAAAGTATGATAGTCAAAACTAGTTTATGTAAAGCTGCCATCCCTCTCAACCCCCCTCCCCCCCCCCAAAAAAAAACCCCAATGTTGGGGCTGACATATATAACACAGCCCGTTGCTGGACGATGCTTTTATATGGACCAACATTGAGTTTAGGAGGGACCACCGTTTCACAGGACATGCAGGAAGTGTCCCAACAGTTTTGAACATGATTGTATTAAGGGAGTGGAAAAATGAGCTATAAAAAATACAAAAATCGCTATATCTCGAAAACGGTAGCTTCGATTTTAACCATTCTTTTTAAGAAATAAATAACATTGCTTCTGTAACATTTCGAGTTTAACTTTATAGTCTAATTACGTATACACATTTAATGAAATACATAAATAACGTGTATTTTGATAAAGTGTCATAGTTTCAAAGTATCTAATTTACAGCGGCGAGTGTTTCAAACGATTGCATCAAGTGGCGGTGCGTCAAGGCGACGAAAAAAAACATGTTGTACAAACCTGATCAAATAATTTATTTCAAATCTTTATTGTTTAAACATTTGAAGTAAAAATTAAAATGTAACTAAACTGCCGCGCTGAGATTCGAACCCATGGACAGAGTCTGCGGTGTCAGTCGAAACCACTACACTAGTAGGGCGATACGTTGTTCTAGTATAAGAAGATAAGGTATAACAATTTATCTTGTTAAACTAATATTCTTCTTGAGATGATTTAGTATGGAAATACACTTATTATTATCGGTCTACCACGGTTAACATTATATACACTTTCATACTGTTCAAAATAATAATAATTTTTGCGAATTCAACACGATTAACCACGGTCTACCAATAATGTCTTAAAAGATGATCAATACTTCCTTTCTATTCATTCTGGTAGACCGTACATAGGGTTCTATTGAAATTGATGGGTTGACCGTGGTTGATCAATACAGTGCTAGAGTTAATAAGCAAAATGCCTCTTCAAAAAGCTGACTCCCCAGTTAGCTCAGTGGTATGTTTCCTGTCTTAGAATAAGTAGATTGCTGGTTCGAATCTCGATAGGTTCTTGTTTTTATGGTTTTGTTTTCGTTTGTTTAGTTTTGTATTTCATTTTGGAAATGTTTGTAACTTTTCATTCTAAAGTTGATTTCATTTTTCCGGACCTTACGAATTGGTATAATATGTTTAATAATAACATGCGATTTATAGGTGATGTATTACGTTGTCAAATGGATATTTTGTGTTTGTTGACATCTACCTCTATACAAATACGAATCTTAATTATTATGGCGTCTCAATTAACATGCTTCAATTCTGTTCAGTTACGCCTGCCAAACAGGCCAGGAATATTGGTGTTACTTTTGATGATACTTTCTCTTTCCATCAACATGTCTCGTCTACGTGCCGTTCAATTTACTTCTTTCTCAGGAAAATTGGTCATATTAGAAAGTACCTCACTAATGAGTCATGTTCTACTATTGTTCATGCTATTGTTTCATCAAAACTTGACTATGGTAATTCCTTGTTGTATGGTATCCCAGATACACATCTTCATCTTCTTCAACGTGCACAGAATACGGCCGCTAGAATCATTACCCGCACAAAAAAGTTCGACCATATCACTCCTGCACTCAAGCAGCTTCATTGGCTGCCAATATCATCCAGAATTGAGTTCAAGATCTTGCTCCTAACTTATAAAGCCTTAAACGGACTTGCTCCACAATATCTTGCAGATCTTGTCCATTATCGACGTACATGCCGCAACCTTCGCTCCAACAACAAACTACTCCTTGAAGTACCACGATGGAAACTCGCTACGTACGGTCGCCGTTGCTTTTCATCAGCTGCACCTGTTCTATGGAACTCATTACCACTGGACATTAAGTCATCCCCGAATGTCAACATTTTTAAGAAGAAACTAAAAACTCATCTCTTCTCGAAAGCATACAGTGCATAGCACTTGACTCTACAGCGCCATTGAACATTTCTTTGTAAATGGATATTAGGCGCTATATAAATTATATTATTATTATTATTATTATTATTAAGAGTATATTAATCTGAAATAAACGGTCACCCCCACCCTACCACAATAACACAATCATTAGTTTATTTAATGACATTATTTTGTTTTACCTATTATCTTATGAAATAAGTCTTTATTAAAAAGTACCATTTAGGTATTACTAACCCATTAGACATTTAGACATTACTAACCCATTATTTTCTTAAATAAACGATACTAATGGCACATTATCGCTCTCTAATATTGCCAAATATAAGATAATTTGGAACTTATTTAATGCAGTTACAAGGACTTATATGAATTTAGTACATTATTTTTACAATGCTTTAATACATGTATTAAGGGAGTGGAAAAATGAGCTATAAAAAATACAAAAATCGCTATATCTCGAAAACGGTAGCTTCGATTTTAACCATTCTTTTTAAGAAATGAAGAACATTGCTTCTGTAACATTTCGAGTTTAACTTTATAGTCTAATTACGTATACACATTTAATGAAATACATATATAACGTGTATTTTGATAAAGTGTCATAGTTTCAAAGTATCTAATTTACAGCGGCGAGTGTTTCAAACGATTGCATCAAGTGGCGGTGCGTCAAGGCGACGAAAAAAAACATGTTGTACAAACCTGATCAAATCATTTATTTCAAATCTTAATTGTTTAAACATTTGAAGTAAAAATTAAAATGTAACTAAACTGCCGCGCTGAGATTCGAACCCATGGACAGAGTCTGCGGTGTCAGTCGAAACCACTACACTAGTAGGGCGATACGTTGTTCTAGTATAAGAAGATAAGGTATAACAATTTATCTTGTTAAACTAATATTCTTCTTGAGATGATTTAGTATGGAAATACACTTATTATTATCGGTCTACCACGGTTAACATTATACACTTTCATACTGTTCAAAATAATAATCATTTTTGCGAATTCAACACGATTAACCACGGTCTACCAATAATATCTTAAAAGATGATCAATACTTTACTTTTTACTTTACTTTTTGGCGTCCACTCCAACTTGGTTGAGTGATGCCATCCTTTGCAAGATTATTCGCCATTCGTTTCTGTCTTGAGCCTTTCTGCTTGCTTCTGATAAGGACGTCAGACAAAGTATGTTGCAGTCTGACCGAATACCATCCATCCACCTCTTAGCTGGTCTACCTCTGGGCCTTTCACCATTTACAGTGCCAACAATTGCAACTTTTGGGTATCTTTGAGGGTTCATACGCTGCACGTGTCCATAATACCGCAGTCTTTTGATGGAAATCTTCTCGATGATGGTATGCTTGAGTCCCAGTGTTTGTCTGATGGTGGTGTTTCTGATTTTGTCTAGCTTGGTTATGCCTAGTATTTTTCTTAGGCAGGTCATCTCAAACACAAGTAGCCTGTTCTCGTCTTCTTTCTTTAGCGTCCATGTTTCAGAGCCGTATAACAGGATGGACATTATTAGAATTGAATACAGCTCCATTTTAGTTGGGCGTGAAATCTCTTTGGAGTTGAGTATTTCATTCAGATTTTGCATGGCTCCAAGTGCTTTACCTATTCTGAGTTGGATGTCTTCAGTGCAGGTTCCCTTCTTAGATATTTTACCACCAAGGTATACAAAATGCTCAACTTGTTTGAGATCCGTGTTGTTTATGCTAATTTTAATATCAATGTCTCTCCGGCTGATAACTTGAACCTCTGTTTTGGCTATGTTGATTTTGAGGCCAAGATTTGTGCTGTACTGGTGGACCCTGTTCACTAGTGTTTGCAGATCTGTCTCGCTTTCAGCTATAATGGCAATATCATCTGCGAAGCGGAGGTTTGACACCAGCTGGCCTTGGATGTGTGCTCCGATGGTTGTGTCGTGGGTGGCATATAGCATTACCAACTCCAGTAGGATGTTGAATAGTAGTGGAGAAATTATGCAGCCCTGACGAACTCCAACTTTGGTAGTAAACCAGTCTGTAAGTTCTCCGTTTACTCTCACTGAGCTTAGTGATTTGCTGTAAAGAGCTTTTAGTAGGCGGATGATCTTGTCTGGGAATCCAAAGAATGCCATTGCTTTCCAGATGCCGTTTTGCCATACACTATCAAAAGCTTTTTCAAAGTCCACGTAGCAGCAGTATAGGTCTTTGTTCTTTTCCAGGTACTTCTCTGAAATCTGTCTCAGTGTGAATAATTGATCCACAGTAGACCTTCCTGGTCTAAAGCCTGCCTGGGATTCTGATAGTATTTCCTCCGATTTCTTTTGAATTCGTTTTTGAAGAATGTAGATGAGTATTTTGCCCGCTTGACTGAGAAGGCTGATTCCTCTATAGTTAGCGCAGTCCAGCTTGTCTTTCTTTTTGAATATCGGGGTGATTATAGATCAATACTTCCTTTCTATTCATTCTGGTAGACCGTACATAGGGTTCTATTGAAATTGATGGGTTGACCGTGGTTGATCAATACAGTGCTAGAGTTAATAAGCAAAATGCCTCTTCAAAAAGCTGACTCCCCAGTTAGCTCAGTGGTATGTTTCCTGTCTTAGAATAAGTAGATTGCTGGTTCGAATCTCGATAGGTTCTTGTTTTTATGGTTTTGTTTTCGTTTGTTTAGTTTTGTATTTCATTTTGGAAATGTTTGTAACTTTTCATTCTAAAGTTGATTTCATTTTTCCGGACCTTACGAATTGGTATAATATGTTTACTAATAACATGCGATTTATAGGTGATGTATTACGTTGTCAAATGGATATTTTGTGTTTGTTGACATCTACCTCTATACAAATACGAATCTTAATTATTATGGCGTCTCAATTAACATGCTTCAATTAAGAGTATATTAATCTGAAATAAACGGTCACCCCCACTCTACCACAATAACACAATCATTAGTTTATTTAATGACATTATTTGTTTTACCTATTATCTTATGAAATAAGTCTTTATTAAAAGTACCATTTAGGTGCGTAATTCAGACAATGCCCCTTTAAATTGAAGACATTACTAACCCATTATTTTCTTAAATAAACGATACTAATGGCACATTATCGCTCTCTAATATTGCCAAATATATATAAGATAATTTGGAACTTATTTAATGCAGTTACAAGGACTTATATGAATTTAGTACATTATTTTTACATTGCTTTAATACATGTATTAAGGGAGTGGAAAAATGAGCTATAAAAAATACAAAAATCGCTATATCTCGAAAACGGTAGCTTCGATTTTAACCATTCTTTTTAAGAAATGAAGAACATTGCTTCTGTAACATTTCGAGTATAACTTTATAGTCTAATTACGTATACACATTTAATGAAATACATAAATAACGTGTATTTTGATAAAGTGTCATAGTTTCAAAGTATCTAATTTACAGCGGCGAGTGTTTCAAACGATTGCATCAAGTGGCGGTGCGTCAAGGCGACGAAAAAAAACATGTTGTACAAACCTGATCAAATCATTTATTTCAAATCTTAATTGTTTAAACATTTGAAGTAAAAATTAAAATGTAACTAAACTGCCGCGCTGAGATTCGAACCCATGGACAGAGTCTGCGGTCTCAGTCGAAACCACTACACTAGTAGGGCGATACGTTGTTCTTGTATAAGAAGATAAGGTATAACAATTTATCTTGTTAAACTAATATTCTTCTTGAGATGATTTAGTATGGAAATACACTTATTATTATCGGTCTACCACGGTTAACATTATATACACTTTCATACTGTTCAAAATAATAATCATTTTTGCGAATTCAACACGATTAACCACGGTCTACCAATAATATCTTAAAAGATGATCAATACTTCCTTTCTATTCATTCTGGTAGACCGTACATAGGGTTCTATTGAAATTGATGGGTTGACCGTGGTTGATCAATACAGTGCTAGAGTTAATAAGCAAAATGCCTCTTCAAAAAGCTGACTCCCCAGTTAGCTCAGCACTTATAAAACTCGCCCATTGCTTGTGTGGTAGATTTCGATCACGACAGGAGCATGCGCAGATGCGATTTTTGTGTAAGGGAGCGATCGTTATTTATGGCAGGGGGGGTAATGGTAAAATTTAGGGGGGAACGCGAAATTATTTTTCCGGAAAGAGGGGGGGATGCGATTTTTTTTTTCAACTCTCAGAGAAAGAAAAAAAAAAGAGGAAAGAAGGAAAGAGAAAATGAAAAAAAAAATGAAAAAGAGCTGTTTGGAAATGACACTACAGGAGGAGAAGTTCCAGATGAGGGCATGGAGAGTGAAGATTCTGAAAGAGATGACATTGAAAATGAAGACATGGATGAAGATATCACGAGCAGGGAGAGTAGTGAAAGTGAATCTAATGATAGCAACAGTGGCGTAGCCAGAGGGGGGGGGGGGGGGGGGGCGAGGGGGGCGATCGCCCCCCCCCCCCCAATATTGACGTCGTGTCGGTTGAGATTGGCACTGTCGGTCATTTGACCAGAGGAATCATGGAATGATGATGGTCAAAAGTACATTATATGAAAAAAAATCGCACGCTACGCGCGCATAACAGTCACCAAAATGCAATATTTTTGGCTACAAGCTTGTTTAGAACCAAAATGTACCTCAATCGTGCCAAAAACAGGTGTAAAGTCAAAAAAATTCGCGCGCTACGCGCGAAATTCTTTACTCATCACAATCTTGTCGGTTAATTTTCATTTATCGCCCCCCCCCCCAATATGAATAACCTGGCTACGCCACTGGATAGCAATGGTGCAGATAGTGAAGATCAAGATGAAATTGTTGGCATGTTTGGATCAGAGACCGATTCAGAAAATGAAGAAGTACAGATTGTTGTAACCAGGGGTGGTAGAAGAGCTGGAAGCTGGAGAAAAATGCATTTGGTCGCATTCTTTAAAGTTGGGTACCACTGCACATTCACACAGTTTAAAATCTAGCAATTTATTTCTGAAGTAGCCTACAAATCATATGGATTGAATACACAGCACCTATATTTCATAAATGACACAACTCTTAAATGTCACAATGTGATATTGTTTGCATTTTTGTATGATTTGTCAACGAGATGGTTTTATGAGACTGATGAATGCAAACATTTTGAAATAAAATAAAGAGTGTAAAAATCCTATGATATTGTGTGTTTGTTTAAATACTTAAAGTTTCACATATATGCAATTTTCACTCATGAAATATTGTTGTAGTTTGCAATGTACAGCCTATTGAGTGTACCTATGTATATTCACTGACTAAAAATATACATGTCAAAGTTTACTGTGAAAAATAGTTTCTTAAAAATTGCCAGGGGGGAACCTGAAATATTTTGTCAGTTGTTAGGGGGGAACCCGAAATAAATAACAGCAAATGGAGGGGGGATCTGAAAAAAAAATGTGAAAAAATGTGAAAAATGCCCATTCCACCCCCTGCCATAAATAACGATCGCTCCCTAAGTGGTCTGTGATTTTGTCAATATTATATTTTTACTGTGATTTGTCGATCTGCATTAAATGCAAAAAGTAACAACGCCCCCGGCTGGACTCGAACCACCAACCTTTCGGTTAACAGCCGAACGCGCTAACCAATTGCGCCACGGAGGTGCTTATTTACTAGGCTGTTTTGGTTTGTCATGTTCACCCGTACACTTCCCCGTACACTTTCTTGCAAAGTCGGGCATCGGTTTTTTCTCAAATGTTGCTTGCATATTGCCTTTGCTGTCGCCTTTAATACATGTGCTGTCACTTGAACTTGGAACCAACGTTTAATTTGAACTGTCTATTTTCAATAAAAAAAATACTCCAATACGGGAAAAAAATCAGAAAAGCTCACAGACAACAAATAAGAACATCATTTTACTCGACCTAGAATTTCAATCAACGGATTTCAATCATCGGCAAAACCCGATGATGTGAGTGACGTCATTTAATGAGCTCATTAGCATAATTTATGTCCGTGAAATATACAATAGGGTTTTGGTAGTGCTCAGTGGTATGTTTCCTGTCTTAGAATAAGTAGATTGCTGGTTCGAATCTCGATAGGTTCTTGTTTTTATGGGGGTTTTTTCGTTTGTTTAGTTTTGTATTTCATTTTGGAAATGTTTGTAACTTTTCATTCTAAAGTTGATTTCATTTTTCCGGACCTTACGAATTGGTATAATATGTTTAATAATAACATGCGATTTATAGGTGATGTATTACGTTGTCAAATGGATATTTTGTGTTTGTTGACATCTACCTCTATACAAATACGAACCTTAATTATTATGGCGTCTCAATTAACATGCTTCAATTAAGAGTATATTAATCTGAAATAAACGGTCACCCCCACCCTACCACAATAACACAATAATTAGTTTATTTAATGACATTATTTGTTTTACCTATTATCTTATGAAATAAGTCTTTATTAAAAAGTACCATTTAGGTACGTAATTCAGACAATGCCCCTTAAAATTGAAGACATTACTAACCCATTATTTTCTTAAATAAACGATACTAATGGCACATTATCGCTCTCTAATATTGCCAAATATAAGATAATTTGGAACTTATTTAATGCAGTTACAAGGACTTATATGAATTTAGTACATTATTTTTACAATGCTTTAATACAATCTTGTTCAAAACCTGTTGGGACACTATACACGTGCGCATCAAATATCTTTCAAAATGAGTAAAAAGCTGTCAATTGAAAGTATGATAGTCAAAACTAGTTTATGTAAAGCTGCCATCCCTCTCAACCCCCCCCCCCCCCCAAAAAAAACCCCAATGTTGGGGCTGACATATATAACACAGCCCGTTGCTGGACGATGCTTTTATATGGACCAACATTGAGTTTAGGAGGGACCACCGTTTCACAGGACATGCAAAAAGTGTCCCAACAGTTTTGAACATGATTGTAGGCTCTGGAATTCACTTCCTAATCATATCCGTGCCTGTTCATCTCTCTCATCATTCAAAACTGGCCTCAAAACTCATCTGATGTATATTGCGTATAATTAAGCTGTTTCAATTAATTTTGTGATTTATATATAATATATATAAAGCAGCATTTATTAAGCGCCTAATCAAAAGTGGTCAAAGCGCTGTACAAAATAGTAAAATCTTAAAATACACAAAAACACTCAAACTTATTGCAACATATTATTATACTGTACAAAGTAAAAAGGGCCTATACATACACAAAATATGACAGCACAATATACAAAGCTAAAAAACAGAATGGAATCCGTGAGGCGGGGGATTAATGCTTAGGAAACAGATGAAATGTGAGAGCCTTTATGAATAGTAGAACAATTGCGGAGTGAGGCAGGTAGAGAGTTCCATAGACGTGGAGCAATAGCGTAGAAGGCTTTGTCTCCAAGAGCACGCTTCGTGCGAGGGATTGTGAGAAGTAATTTGTCATCACCTGACCTCAGGTTAGGTCTATTTTGTATGTACGGAGTGAGAAAGTTTGTCAGGTATAGAGGAAGAAGGCCATGAAAACTTTTGAAGGTGAACAACATGAGTTTGTATGTAATCCTTGATGTAATGGGTAACCAGTGTAGCTCTCTAAGGAGGGGTGCAGACGAATCCATTCTGTTTGATCTAAAAATTATTCTTGCAGCCCTGTTCTGCAGTGTTTGTAATTTGTTGCAATCTTTCGCTGATATGCCATAAAGTAAAGAGTTTGAATAATCCAAACGAGATAAAACCAGTGACCGGACTAGATGGTGACAGCTATCAACAGTAATAAAACGACGTATTCTATAAATATTCCTGAGATGAAAGTTCACTGTTTTGATGGTAGATTTAACATGTGCAGTCATGGCCATAGTGCGATCAAATACGACACCCAGATTTTTGATTGTTGGAGATGGCTGTATTACAGTGTCACCAATTGTGATGGTAATGTCATTAATGAATTTGCAATTGTAATTTGACGATGCGATGAAAAACTCAGTTTTGTCTTGATTGAGCTTGAGTTTGTTTTTAGTCATCCAGTCACTGATTTCATTTATACAAGATGTGAGTCGAGCAACAGATCTTTCAGCGTCTCCGCTAATCTTGGGATCAAATGACAGGTACAGTTGGACATCATCCGCGTACAAATGATATTTAATGCCATGTTTACGGATTATATTACCAATATCACTAGTGTACATCGTAAAGAAAAGTGGCCCAACAACAGAGCCCTGGGGAACTCCAAATCTAAGATCATGTGTTGTAGATTCGGAATCCCCAACACGAACACGAAACGAACGGTTCTGTAAGTAAGAACGAATCCAACTAAGAGCCTTGCCACGGATACCAAAGGTGGAAGAAAGCCGCCGCAACAAAATACAATGATCAACCGTGTCAAACGCGGCAGAGAGATCAAGTAACACGACCGCAATAGCTTTGTTTTCATCAATGGCTCTCAGAAGATCAGTTCTCACACACAGAAGGGCTGTTTCAATGCTGTGTAGCTCTTTATAAGCAGATTGGAAGCTTTCTTGAAGACCATGGACATTGAGGTGGTCTTTTATCTGGGCGCAAATGATTTTTTCCATGATCTTGGACACATAGCTAAGGTTAGATACAGGTCGGTAATTCTTAAGAACCTGTCTGTCCAGAGTAGGTTTCTTGAGAATAGGGGACACAACCGCCTCACGGAGTTGTGGGAAAATACCACTATTGAACGATTTGTTGATAATATTTGTCAGTGGAGCTACAAGCTCAGCAATATTTTCCTTTAACAACCACATAGGCAATGTGTCAAGAGTACACGATTTTGAAGGTGTCGACATAATTATATTACAAACCTCATCAGAAGTCACATTATAAAAAGCATACATTGATTTACCACACATTTTTATATCAAGTTCACAATAATCAACATTAGATTCAGAGTTGTCATCAAGGTTCCTACGTATCTTCATAACTTTGTCATTGAAAAATGTAGCAAACGAGTTACACATATCGGTAGTAGAACTACAATCAGGGAGTTGTTTGACGTTATTGTTAAGTAATTGGTTCAAAGTACCATACATATTCTTGCTATTTGATCCCTCAAGTTTCTCTTTGTAGTGGTTCTCTTTGGTACGGTTAATGAGCTTATTAGTGACCTTGAGTTGTTTGACATAAGCATCATGATCAGTTTTGCTTTACTCTTAAGCCATTTTCTTTCACATTTCCTTCTTTCACGTCTGGCCTTGTTGATCTCGTCATTAAACCAAGGAGATTGAGATCTTATTCTACATGAGCGCTGCTGAGGAGGTGCATGAGAGTCTAACACACCAAGGACTATGCCGTTAAATTGTTCAAGCATGTCATCAACAGTACACTCACTGAAATCAAGATCACTGATCTCAAACGCAAGATCAATGGAAAAACCATTTGTATCCATATTTTTGATATTTCTAACAGTGCGAGTGATAATGATAGGCTCAGGTTTTTCACAATTCAAGATACAACTAATAAGCATGTGGTCCGAACCTAAACTTGGCAAGATTTTACAGTTAGAAATCAACATATCTTCAGGACGTGATATGATTAGGTCCAGGGTATGCCCTTTATCGTGAGTAGCTCCAACTACGTGTTGATGAAAACCATGTACGGTAAGATTGTCAATGAAGCCAGCGACACACGGTTTGGATGGTACATCCACATGTACATTAAAATCACCAAGCAGCAAGGTTTTATTAGAGACAAGGCTAACGTCATTGATAAAGGTCTCAAACTCTCCATAAAACTGACTAGATGTCAATTGATTGTTCGTTGAAGGGGGTGGGCGATACACGGCTATAATTTTCACTCCGGATTTCTTCAGGGTGACACAAGCATGTTCAAAGGATATTGTTCTGATGCCAGTAGGTGTATTTTGAATGCTGAGATTGGTCTTATGGATGAACCCGATACCACCGTGCTCGTCCTCCTTTCGTGGATAACTCAAAAAGGAGTAACCTTGTGGTAGCATCTCACCAATAACAACAGGGTCATTCTCAGCGAGCCACGTTTCAGTTAACGCAAAAATGTCAACATCATTGGCAATTATGTCTTCAAATATGGAAATTGTCTTCTGACGCACAGAGCGAGCATTCCACAGGCGAACATTAAGGACATTGTTATTATGTTTACGTAATTGTCGTATATTTATTTGGTTCGAGGACAGATGTCCTGGATTGCAATCGGTTAGCTGTCTGTTACCGAGCACCGTAGAAATAGGCAAACCTCTTTGGGTTACTTTCTTGCGACCCTTTCCTCTTTTCTTCCACCGCTTAGATTTAACTCTGCGTGTTTCAGTTGGGGTAGGGGCATGAAACGGGCAAGGATGGTGAAGTAAATTCAAAGTTGCTAAACGGGTACATAAACTCTCATTTATTCCACAGTCAATTTTATTATTGATGCCGGGTGGTGATGTTTGGAATGAGAGCAAGTTTTCACGGCTGTATCTGATATGACGATCAATATTAGGCTTTATGTTAGGTTCCTCAAGTGGGTAATTGGTATTTACCGTATTACCATTATTGATGCCGGGTGCTGATGTTTGAAATGAGAGCAAGTGATCACGTCTATATCTGATATGATGATCAATATTGGGCTTTATGTTTGGTTCCTCGAGTGGGTAATTGGTATGACCACGATGGGTGCTGATCCTGGTACTCGATCGTTCAATCGGGGTACACGGATTTACGTTATGTACAGTACATACCCAATCAACGGCAAAATCCAACAAGGAGAGAACAGAAAGTGTCCATAAAACATGGAAAAATGAAGTACGATAACTAGGAAACACAAACATTGCATTGTATAATTGTTGCTTTTTTATGCATTATTTGTATATGTATAATGTTCTCTGCTTTGGTTTCATTGTTTCTTTTGTTTAATTGCTCACTGCGCCATGAGTGCTTAGGCAGATTTGTTATTATTATTATTATATCAAATGCATGTATAACACATTCATATGCTTTTCATCATGTATAGCATATTTTCATATGCTTTTCAGCATGTTTACACATTTTCCTATGCTTTTCGGCATGTTTACATTCATGTTCAAATAATTTCCATATTTCATAGTTTCATTACATGTATAACACATTTTCATAAATTATGCTTTTCGTCATGTTTATATTGCATAACATTACATAACATTTTCATATGCTTTTCAGCATGTTAACATTGCATATCGTGATATATAGCACATTTTCATATGCTTTTCAGCATGTTTACACATTTTCATATGCTTTTTAGCATGTTTACACATTTTCATATGCTTTTCAGCATGTTTACATTCGATTCATGTTCACATAATTTTCACATGGTTACATTTCATCAATTACATGTATAACACATTTTCATATGCTTGTCATCATGTTTACATTGCATATATCATTACATAACATATTTTCGTATGCTTTTCAGCATGTTCACATTGTATATCATGTATAGCTCATTTTCATACGCTTTTCAGCATGTTTACACATTTTCATATGCTTTTCGGCATGTTTACCTGTTTACATATCAATTACATTTTCATAAAGTATGCTTTTCGTCATGTTTACATTGCATATCATTACATAACACATTTTCATATGCTTTTCAGCATGTTTACATTGCATATCATATATAGCACATTTTCATATGCTTTTCAGCATGTTTACACATTTTCATATGCTTTTCGACATGTTTACATTCATGTTCACATAATTTTCACATGGTTACATCTCATATCAATTACATGTATAACACATTTTCATATGCTTTTCATCATGTTTACATTGCATATAATTACTTTTTTTTTTAAATCTTTTGTATTTATTTATCGCCACTTTTACATTGTACATACATTCAATCTTTTATATTAACATAGCATAATTTCTATTCTTGATCTATCCTTAAAAATTATTACAATGTATATCATGCTAATGTTGCATAATAATTTATCAAATTGTATAATAATATGACTACAAGCTACATTTATGTCAGTTGTCTAACTCTGAGCTCATGCAATAATAATGCAACAACATTTTGATGCTTTCCGTATTTAAACTTGCTAATGCACATTTTGGCCACAGAAATAATCGTATTGCTTACATTATTACATTTATTGTGACCCTTAAAATAACCAAAAATAATATCTGTCACAGAAACCTTTACTTTTTTTCCTGTTACGTCAGAGAGTATTGTATTAATTTCTAACCATACTTTTCTTATATTCTTGCAATGAAAGAAAAAATGTTCCAGATACTCTTTTTTCGTTACATGTTTCACATAAATCATTGTTAGCTTTACCCATTTTAAGTAGTAAGATTCTAGTCGGATAAATAGTGCAAAGTATTTTCCAATTCATAGTTACCAGTTTGGCTTCTTTAATTGATTATGTTGCATTTCTCCATATATCACTCCACTGAAAAACATAGTTGGGGAATTTTGCCTCCCAAAAACGTTCACTTATTGGTCTAACTGTTATTTTTGATATCAATATGCTACGCACAGTTTTAGAATTAAAACCAAAACAAAACCACAGTTAGTAAAATAGAGGACAATTGGCTTTCAAAGGTTAATATGATAAAGAATATTATTACAATATGGAATCAACGGGATTTGACTATTGTTGGCAAAATAATTATTGTAAAAAGCTTATTGGCGTCACAGCTTATATATCAAGTGTACTGGAGATACCAGATAAGAATATTAATGAACTCAACTCCACTTTCTTTAAATTCGTTTGGGGTAGTATCGAAAAAGTCAAAAGAAGAACAATGATTAGTGACTATACTGAAGGTGGATTGAAAATGGTACATATGCCATCTTTCTTGAACTCGCTGAAAGTTTCGTGGATTAAACGGGTTACAAATGACTCGATAGCAACTTGGAAAAATATACCTTTACATGAATTTCATTTGAATGATTTATAATAATAATAATAATGGCATTTATAATGCCATTATTATTATTGTTATTATTTGAATTTCATTTGAATGATTTGAAATTAAATATTCTAAAGTGTAACAGTAGCTATAGCAATTTAAATGAAAGATGTATAGCACAACTTAATAATATGTCAACATTCTATCACAACCTAATAGTAGTATGGCTGAGAACAAAGTCAGCTATGAATGTAGATGAAATAGATTATAAGTCAAGAAATTGTATGTAACAATGCGTGTGTTCAATGCTCTGGAAACACGTTGTACTTTACCGATTGGATTAAAGCTAGGTTTGTCAGTGTGACAAGCTTATATGATAAAAATAATGCATTTCTATATATGTCAGAAATAAGTAAGAAAATTAAAAGGCCTGGAGGAATTATGCTACAATATATAACAGTAAAATCAGCGTCCCAAAAAACTGGGGGAAAAAAGAATCAAGCCAAACAAAACTGTTAAACATACGATTGGTCTTATGATCAATTCTGCTTTCCTGCCAATAGAAACATGTACTACTAACATAAATGCCCAGCGATTTAACTACATTATCAGGATGTAATTTCCATTTCATATTACATAATTTCTCTTGACTTTGTCTACATGATCCAATCCACATACCTTCTGTTTTTGTTACATTCAGTTTCAGCCCAGAGAACAAAGAGAAATTCTTTAAAATATCCAATACTTCCTTTACATCTCTTTTGTTGCTAACAAAAATTGTGATGTCATCTGCATATAGCGATATTCGGGCTTCATTTCTTGGATAATTATCTAAAGAGAGTTTAAATACCTCTTATATTATCACACTGTCTTATTTTGCAAGCAAGACTCTCTATTGCAATAATAAATAACAAAGCCGACAGAGGGCATCCTTGTCTGACACCATTTTCTATCTCAAAGAACTCTGAGACATTGCCATTTTGCATTATACAGCTTGAAGTATCATTGTAAATGGTTACAATCCATTTTATAAAGTCATCACCAAAATTATGTTCATTTAACACTTTAAACAGATATTTCCTATCGATACTATCAAAAGCTTTTCTAAAATCAAGAAACAACAGAGCACCTGGAATATTTTTGTTCTCTGTATATCTTATCACATCTTTAATCAGCCTAACGTTTTCTCCTATATACCTTCCCTTTATGCATCCAGATTGATCAGGACCAATAATTGATGAAATAACGTTTTGAAGTCGTTTTGCTAATGTTTTTGTTGCTATTTTATAATCAACATTTATCAGAGTAATAAGTCTCCAATTGGACAGATTTTCTCTTTGTAGATCTTTTCCCTTATTTATTAATGTAATAATTCCCTTCCTATGGCTCGAAAACCTTCATTTAAAGAACGAACTACTAGATGTTTTATCTTTGGCCAGAAATATTTGTAGAACTCAACTGTAAGTCCATCATACCCAGGACTTTTATTATTTTGCATTTCTTTCATAGCATTTTTTGACAATCTCTGCTAAAATGGTGGATCTGTTCTGAATCCATAACAAAACTATCAAATTTATTAAATTTACCCGAAAGTCAATTTCAAGAGGTAGTTAGTATTCGTAGTACCAAAACAAAATTGAGGGCTACTATTTCGGAGGAACCCTCAATACTCCTTTATTTGGATAGGACTATCCTGATTCTTATGATTATTTATATTTTATATTTTGCAGACACACGAATGAGCGTTGTCCAGGAATTAACGCGGAAATGTGCTGAAAGTGTAGTGTCTAGAAATCCTTTACACGGGACAGTTCCACTCTCCATAGCTTCAACATCATTGGTGCACAAACGAAGTTTAATAATTAAATTATTGATTAAAACTATACTCTCAATAACCACGGTAATATAATCTCAGCCAGATGTTACGTCATTATGGTCCCAGATCTATGCGAGCTGTGAGACACCCACGTTTCAACATGTTCTATCCTCACACGAACGATAAACCTGTTCATCAAGTTAGAAAGAAAATATATGCTGCTTTCGGTATATGTCTGTTTTTGAGTTGTCTATCGATTTTCTCTCTCTACCAGTGGACATCGTCATTTCATCGTGTCAGGAAAGGACTGTTTGATTCTTACAATAGTAATGGGGATCTTCGTCTCAATTCTATGATCAGTACAGCTGCTGATGAATCACGTTTATTCAGCGTCATGAGGAATACCACCCAGTTTACACAGAATGTGCCTGTAACTCATCAAATACAGGGTTCTAAGAAACTTGTTTCAAACAAAATAGTCAACATAGCAAAGATAATAAAACCGAGAAACAAATTAAAACATGCAGATGGTGTTACCGCTGTAACCAACGGTTTCTGCAGTAAGCATGGTAAGTGAGATGGAAACGAAACCGAGAACAATTAGCATAACATCCCAAGATTCAAACAGAACTGCACTAAATCTGAAAGTTCCTGATTCACCAAGACAGAATGCAACAACTGCTCGTAAAGAAAATAGCCAAAAATCCAAGTTAGCTGCTCCCGTAAAAAAAACGTATGTTTTACAAAAAGGAGCATTCTATAATGAAACTGTGGTAAATCCTCGTATTTTTAACTTTACTTATGTGAACTCTGACCTTTGTCAACGAAACCACACCGAAGAAGTGTTCCTTGTATGCATTGTATTATCAGCGCCAGGTGAAAGAGAAAGGCGAGCTGCAATCCGACGTACTTGGGGAAATGTTACCAAGGTACTTAATAGACGTATAGCTATTATTTTTCTTTTAGCGAAGAGTACTGATGAGAAACTCGAAAAACAGATCGCTAAAGAAAATGAAATACATCATGATATTTGTAAAGAGGATTTCATCGATAGCTACGACAATCTGACACTGAAAACATTGATGGGACTCAGATGGGCAGAGGGGTTTTGTAAAGAAGCCAAGTACATTCTGAAAATCGATAGTGACATTATTCCAAATATTCGCAACTTAGTTGAGCATTTGGAGAAAGCACCAGATACCAAGTTTGTTGAATGTCATGTGTGGAAAGGAGCAAAACCACTGAGGGGTAAAAGTGGCAAGTTTAGTGTCCCCCTTTCAGTATACCGTTATCCAATCTACCCTGATTACCCAAATGGCGCTAGTTATATCATCTCAGGTGATTTGTTAGACAGTATTCTTAACATCTCGGCTCATGTTGCGTATTATAAATTCGAAGACGTCTATATGGGTATGATCTTACACACGTTAGGGGTAGCACCACAGAACAACAAAGGGTATACGTACACTAAAATATCTTTCCTTAATAAAATTGCCCGTCCGAAATCACTGTGGTTTTTTTCAAATGCTTTCTCCATGAGTATAGATAATTCGGTAATATATTTTGATATATTTTGGAATAGCTTGAATAGCTTTGATAGTGATCAATGCAGTGTGTAGCGAAGACTTCAACATAACCTGTAATATTGCTATTCACCACAGTTTTACGATACTTACTGATTCTTGTGTATTTTAATTCTTATATATATCTGCACTTCCCAATGAAAACAATCAGGGTCCATTCATCTGACAAACCTTGGATGACTAACGTTAAGAGTCTAATCAGTGAGAGGCAATAAGTGTTTCATCAAGAAGGACGTTCCCGCAGGTGGAAACAATTGCGTAACAAAGTTCGTCGCGAGATTCCCAAAGCCAAGAAAGAGCAAGTTACAAATCCAGAGTTCAACGACACAAAAAGGCGAATTCGGGTGAATGGTACAAACAGATCAAGCTCATGGCAAACCTAGGTAACACTGACACAAGTATACAACCTCTACCGGGTATTGATGTAAATGACTTTTAGGGTGTTGCTAATAGTATTAATGACATTTTTGCTTCAGTGTTCAAAGATCTCGAACCACTTGATATTATTAAGCTTCCAGCATATCTGCCTGACTCCAAACCAAGCCCTGTTATCGAAGAGTTTGAGGTTTTTCAGATGTTAAATAAAGTTAAGATGGGGAAAAAGGAGGAACCTGATGGTATTTCTGCCAGGTTGATAAAGGAGTTCTCTTGTGAATTAAACAAACCACTTATACATATATCCTAAATCAGTTATACAAGGAAGGGTCTGTGCCATCTCAGTGGAAAAAGGCTGGGTGGTCCCAATTCCGAAAACCAAGCATGCAAATTGGGAAAAATTAAGACCTATTTCCCTGACTGACCACTTCGCCAAGGTAGCTGAGGGTTTTATGTCCAAGTGGTTATTAGAAGATTTGGAAAGTAACATTGATCCCAATCAATATGGGAATAGGAAGGGTGTTTCCACCACCCACCACCTTCTGAAACTGATGGATACTTTGCTGAATATTTCTGATAAACCTGATCATTTTAGCTCTGTTGTTTTCTGATTTCAGCAAGCCTTTGACTTAGTCGATCACAAACTCTTAATTAACAAATTCATTACTCTTGGTGTGCGTCCATCAGTTATTGCATGGATTGCAAACTTCCTTGATGGAAGAGAACAATGTGTCAGGTATAAGGGACATAATAGCAAGTGGTTGAAACTCAAAGGTGGTGTTCCACAAGGAACACGGAGAGGTCCACTTGGATTTGTCACTTTGGTCAATGACGCGGCTACCGATAATCCTCTTACGACATTGAAATATGTCGATGATCTTTTACCTTGATTGAAACGAGATCACGTGATAAACCTCCGGTCATACAAGATCATATTGACAAATTCAGTGATTGGGCCAAGAACAAGCATATGAAGTTGAACCCTTCTAAATGTGCTTACATGAAAGTTTCCTTTCTTAAGAAACAAGATGAGGATCCAATTCCTGCAATTGATCAAGTGCCACTTCAAGAGGTGTCGACAGCAAAAGTACTGGGTGTCCATGTTAGTTCAGACCTAAAACGGAGTAACCATATCTGTGAGGTGCTCAAGAAAGCTAACTCCAGACTGTATCTACTGAAGCTTTTCAAACATTTCAACTTGCCAACTGATGATCTTGTAACCATATATTCTGGATTCGTTCGCCCAATGGCTGAATACGCTGCCCCTGTGTGGCATCCTTGGCTTACTGTTCATGGAGTTCTCGCTCTTGAACGGATCCAGAAGAGGGCATGCAGGATCATCGTTAGCAAATACTACACAACTTATCATGAAGCCCTTGAGCTTTGCCATCTTCAAGCTTTACACGATAGACGTAAGCAGCTTTGTCTGAATTTCTTCAACTCTCTTCTCGAGTCCGAGCGTTTCAACAGTTGGGTGCCACCTAGGAGGGGCACTAGGGGCACTATACATGGTAAAGCGTTACGAAACTCGGACAAACTTGCCCTGCCAACATTTAGGACTGTTCGTTTCCAGAACAGTCCACTGCTGTATATGACCAAATTGTTTAATGATCAATTCTACCTTCAAATCTCCTGTGACTTTTAAACAATAAGACACATAAGATGCATTTAAAAATGCATCTTATGTGTCTTATTGTTTTTAGTTGATTTTGTTGTTGATCAGTGTGTTACATGGTACATTTGGTGCAATTTTTCCGTGGGGAAGGGGGAGGGGAGATTGCAGTGTGTGTCTATGAGTTCAAAGAGGGCGTAAATGTAATGATTATTTGTGAGGTTTGTGTTTCGTTAATTGAGTATTGAAGTTTGAGTGGAGTATGCATGACTGTTTGATGTGTGCGGGCTCGGGTTTTTCAATTTTTGATGTTTTAATTCTATGTGCAATATTTTATAATCTAATGGTATTTTATATTATAACTATAATGTATTTTTATTGTATAGATTGCTATATCAATGTTAATAATCCAGTTAATGAATGTATGAATGAATGAATGAGCCGAGTCTGAATGGTAGGGGTGCATGTGTTAGATGTGAGTGTGTGGATGTTTTTGAGTGGTGGTTGTTTAGTGGAATTAGGTGAGTGTGACGATTGGGTTCATGTAATTTATTTTAGTAGATTATATTGTTTCCTTTGATGATTATATTTGTGTGTGTAAAATTGTAAAATTGTTGTAATTCAGCTACTTTGTATTTGCTGCAATGGCAGTTTTTAAGAAATCTTTTATGAATGAATGATCTATAGTCACAAACGGTCAGATTCTTGAGAGTGATGATGAAATTTCAAATGGGCTAAATAAACACTTTGTCGATGTTGCTCGAAACTTGATCGAAAATAGTGATTGCGGAAGTGGCAGTGTATTTAACTCCAATGTTGATATTTGTAATCACGATGTTAGTGCAGTAAATCCAAAGATGAATCTTCCGCATGTATCTTGTGAATTTGTAAATAACGAAAAACTTAAAATGAACACAGGCAAAGCAACTGGTCTTGATGATATAAGTGTTAGAATCCTACAAATTGCAAGACCAGCAGTTGTCGACAGCTTGACTTGTTTATATAATGAACATGTCGTTATAAACAGGTGTTTTTCCAAATGACTGGAAAGTTGCTTAGGTAGTGCCCCCTCACAAAGGTGGGATTTGAATGATGCTAACAACTATCGACCCATCTCCATCCTTGCTTGTGCAAGTAAGATACTTGAAAGAGCTGTTCATGAACATGTGTACTTGTTTCTGATTGAAAATGATCTCCTGAACCCCAATCAGTCTGGTTTCCGCCTACCAACATTCTACCGAAACGTGCGTTACTGATATGGTTGATAATTGGTTGGGCAATATGAATGAAGGCAAAATGACGGGAGTTGCCTTTATCGACCTCCGTAAGGCCTTCGATACTGTAAACCATTCCATTTTGTTAAAGAAATTGCATGATATGGGTGCTACCGATATTACAATGAAATGGTTTAATTCTTACCTGACGGGGAGTGTTCAAAAAGTCTGTTTTAAAAATCTTTTCCCGATGCATTGAATGTAAATACTGGTGTGCCTCAAGGCAGCATTTTAGGACCGATGACATTACCTTATCTGTAAGTAGCAACGATGTGAAAGATATTTTATTGAATAAACAATGGCCAAATCGCAGTCTCTCTATTTTATTTGTGTGACTCTTCGGTCCTTTTCTACCCTGTGTAGTAAAACATTTAACTAAAAAGCCATCAGAAGTGTTTCTTCACAGAATTGTTCATAGATTTATGAAAAAATTGCTATTTAGACCTATTTTGGACCACCCTGTATTCAAAATAAAAGGAATTTTAACGATATTCATGTAGTTCATTTTGATAACCATTTTCTTTTAAATTAAATAGTCCATGCTAACTAAATTTCATAGAATATTATATACAAACCTTCATTTTATGCATTATTTCATCATCATTTTAGACACCCTGTACTTTTCCTGTGTACATTTTGGGCAAGTGATTCTTAGCAAATTTGGTAGCACCTTCTGCGGTTGTTCTGATGTTGGTGACTATTTTCAGCTAAACCCTAATTGTACAAATTATCAAAATATTTTGTGAGGAGCAAAACGATAAACTATTTTATGTTCCACTCTAAAAAATTTACACACCCTGTATAATTTGATTCTTTTTGGCAAAAATGAAAAACCTTGAATCATAAGCTTTCCAACAATATATAGTTTCTGGGTCATTAAGTATGTAAAACTTAAGTTTTGTCCCGTTTAATCAGAATTGGTGCATTTCTCAACATTATTAGAAGTGAAACATTTTTTGGACCAGTTTGTGACTTCTGACCAATAACTGACATCTTAAAAAATTCAGCTGGGATACCATCAATACCACATGCTTTGTTTTTCTTCAGTCTCTTAATCTCTTTGATTACTTTACTGTCAGTAATCTTGTCGCGACTCACTCGATAATTATCGCCCAATCGCCTTACTGAATATCGATTACAAAATTGCCACTAAAGCTCTCGCCGCACGGGTGCAAAACATTCTTCTCAAGTTAGTTGACTCTGACCAAAACGGATTTGTAAAGGGTAGAAATATCCAAGGTAATATCCGTCTTATTGAAGATGTACTAAGATATGTAGATAATCAAAATATACCTGGTATCATGATATGCATTGATTTTAAAAAGGCGTTCGATACCATTGAACGTGACTTTATTCTATATATATGCCATAAGGGACCGTTCATTATTTATGCTGGAGGGCGGGTTGGGTAAACTATAGGGGGGGGGGGGTCATGTAACTTTCATATGTTGAAATAGGGGGGGTTATGTAACTTTTTATTCTTAAACAGGGGGGGTTGTGTAACATTTTTTAAACTATAAAGATTGTGGTGTTTTTAGAGGTTGTTTTGCAGTGTAAATGCCATTTTTTCTGCGCTCCGCGCATATTTTCTTAAAACAAAATCGACTTAAAAAACTTTTACCATGAGGCGACTTCTGGACAGCAAATCTTTTTCTGTGCCTCGGACGATATGGTGGAAAAACATCTATATAATCATCAACGGTCATGAAATTAGAGCCACAGGGTGTATAAGTGTTACAAAATCTAATTAAATGATTTTAAAATATGTGATTTATTGCATGCTTTTCACCTCGTCTCAGCTTGCACCAATGCTAAAAAAGGTAGAACGTTTCACTGGATTATACGTTTCTGCTCAGAATGTTCTAACTTGTTCAGGTTATAAAGACTCACAAAACCACCCAAAATGTATAAATATGAAGAAAAAAATTCTTAATATTATGTAATAAATATGTTATGATGAAGAAAATAAAAGCACGAGTGCTCCATGCACTGTGGAAACGTTTAAAAAATTGATCACATGTCAATGAGGCTCCCCAAACTACATCCCCATATTCCAATATAGATTTATGTAAATAATTGCATGTTCTTCAAAAGTAAAACCAAATCTTTTTAGATTGCGGAGTATATACATGCGGCTATTATCTTTTTTGAGCATTTCCTTAGTTTGCTTCTCCCATTTTAAATCATCTTCAAGCCAAATGTCTAAAATGTTAGCAAATTTCACAAACTTAAGGGGAACATCATCAATAGTCATAGTTGGTGTTGGAGGGTCCCGCATCAAACATAATTGAAGCCCCTGACACTTGGATGGATTAAGTGTCAAATTATTGTTTTTGGTCCAATTAACAAAACTGTCTAAGTCGTCTTGCAGGGTGCTTTTAGAAGAATTAGTGACATTTGAAGCAAGAGTTAAGTCATCAACATATTTCCACAGTATTTTGTTACTGATGATAGTGAATAAATGCATCTATTGTCGCATATATCGGTTGCCTTCATATTCTGATAACAAATATTTGTGATAAATATTTTACTTTGAGTACACTTTTTTTGTTTACTCACCCTGTATTTGACTGCCCCCACCCCAACACCCCACCTAGTTTATGACTACAGGAATATCTGCTCTTCTTCATCCATAGTAACACAAGTCTTTATATGTTAGGAAATTGTATAAATAATATGGCAGTTAAATATGTATTGTTGGTCATTTTTTATTATCAGGGGGCAATTTTAATATAGTAGTCGCAAAAGTGGTGCGTCTCATCTAAAGCACCAGCTTAGCCGTTAAAAACACATTACGTAACATACAATATATTATTATGTAACATATGGTGAAAGTAATGGGCTATTACAGATAATAATGACCCCTCCCCCCCCCCCCCCCCCCCCTATAGAGGACATCGGAATTCCACACTTTTTTCCCACCAATTTTTCAATGGAATTCCATACCTTTTTGGCACATGTTCTTGGAATTCAAGACTTTTTCACAATTTACCCCCCCCCCCCCCCCCCCCCCCCCCCATCTATAGAGGACATCGGAATTCCAGACTTTTCCCCCACCAATTCCATACTTTTTTGAAGTTTGATCTGAAATGTCATACTTGTTTTGAAGTTTGATCTGGAATTCCATACTTTTTTGAAGTTTGATCCGGAATTCCATATACTTTTCATAGAGGAAGTCATGGAATTCCGGACACAAAATAATTAAACAAAATTGTCCTCTGTAGGGGGGGGGGGGGTTCATTATTATCTGGAATAGCCTAAAATGGTATCATTTTAATCATTTTTTTAATGTATACGGTGATGTATACTATGATTAAGAGCTATAATTATGACAAATGTCATGAGGCTGACATTCATATTAGCGATGTTATGAGTGGGGAGGTAAAACTTATTGAATGACCCTCGTACGTTTAGATCACGACGTACCCAGCTACGACGAGACCTTACGTAAGTAAATTGATTTTAACAGGGAAACGGTTCGGCACCCGAATGAAAGAACAAACAATTGGGTCCGACCAAAGATTTTCTAGTGCAGGGATGATTGATAATCTCTATTGAAATGTCGTTTTAACGTTCTTAAAAGAACTTTAACATGCTTAACGACATACCACCTGTATCTGGTCTCTCCAAAAGACAAAACTGAGAAGAAGGACACTGTAGGCCAAGGGCGGTTATAACGGGGGGATGGGGGGGATATATATATATCCCCCCACCCCCACTTTTTGACCTGGGGGGATAGTCAATGTAATCATCCCCCCCCCCTGATTTTTCACATTTACCACCAAAAAAAAGGAAAAAAGGGGGGGAAAAGGAAAAAAAGAAAGAAAAAAAAAGGGAACTAGATATGACTCCGGTCTAAGACCAGGGGACCTTGATTTTTGTCTTGTTCCTGACATTTGCCCCGAGGTCATGATTTACTTTTCTTATTGTCTAATGAAAAGAGATCAAGAAAAAAGTATGATCGAAATCGGAGCACGTCTTGGATTATTGATCCCTAGTGACCCCCATATGACATGTCCATTTTAATCGCTGGACACCCAATAATGTCGCTGTGTGACCTTTGACCCCAAACTGTGAGAACCCTATATATATGTAAGTCAGGTAGGGGTCATACTGACCAAATCTGGTGATTATAGCATGTAAACTGTAGGAGGAGAAGCATTTTAAGTAATAGAAGTGAAAATTAACATTTTGACCCCTAGTGACCCCTTTTTGACCTTCGACCTGGTCAATATGCTTGACTTATTTTCTTGGCTCATCAAATCAAACAAGATGCAACAAACCCGGTCCAAATCGGAGCATGTCTTAACTTTTACCCCTGTAAAGTTCAATGACCCCTATATGACCCCTTCTTGACCTTTGACCTGTCAATATGATTAACTTATTTTCTTGCCTCATCAATTCGAACAAGATGCAACAAACCCAGTCCAAATCAGAGCATGTCTTAACTTTTACCTCTGTAAAGTTCAATGACCCCTAGCGACCCCTTCTTGACCTTTGACCTGGTCAATATGATTCACTTATTTTCTTGGCTCATCAATTTAAACAGGATGCAACGTATCCGGTCCAAATCGGAGCATGTCTTAACTTTTACCCCTGTAAAGTTCAATGACCCCTAGTGACCCCTAGTGACCCCTTCTTGACCTTTGACCTGGTCAATATGATTGACTTTTTTTCTTGGCTCATCAATCCAAACAAGATGCAACAAACCCGGTCCAAATCGGAGCATGTTTTAACATTTACCTTTGTAAAGTTCAATGACCCCTAGTGACCCTTTCTTGACCTTTGACCTGGTCAATATGATTGACTTATTTTCTTGGCTCATCAATCCAAACAAGTATAAAAAATGCTCAAATTCTTTCGAGCATTGATAAACAAGGTATTTAAAAAAAACTGGACGGGGGAGATAGAAGACTGTTGAATTATCCCGTGCTTTTTCTCTTACGTGACACGGGTCATTCTATACGTGCGTGTCACGGGTACCCGTATCCCGTAAGTCTCACTCTCCGTGAATTCCCAAACCCAACCCACAGTAGAGCCCAAGCCCCGTAATAACCTGCATAGTGCATACCACCACGCAGCGTTCGATTTAACCAATGTAGCATCACGAAATACGACACACTTTTGAACACTAATGCACAAATATGTAGCAAAAAGTGCTACGCCAAAAGATTCCCTACTTGATCTCTGATCACGTACCATCAAAGCCAAACCTAAAGATTGAGTGTCATCTTCAAATAACTAAAACAAAGTATGGTAAATCTTGAAATATCGGCGGTTCATTTTCACTTTCGTCCAGAGTTAAAAATCCCATTGGTTTACACGTACTTGCGCAGAATTTTTCTGTCGGTTTAAAATGTGTACAAAATGGCGGAGTTCTGCGCATCTCGGAGAAGTAATAATCATGACGTCACTTCTAGTCTTGTTTTCGTGTCGCATGGCAAAGGTCGAGGGGTTGTTGCCATATCATTGGGCTAATCATATTGAAGGGTTCACACCTCTCAGCCGCCCTCTTATGTCGCTATCTTGCAGGCTCCGATATTTGTACAGCTTTAGCGTCCGTACGGTAATATTGATGACTGGGGGATGTAGCCTAGGGTTCGCCATAATCATTGGGCTAATTGCGAGACCAAGGCAACACGGAACAAAGAGGCCGTGGACTCAGTGACTCAGTATATTACTAAATCATATAATATAATACAAAATAGCATCCAAATAGCTTAGTATATTACTAAATGGCATCCAAATAGCTGAAATAACTTACTGTGTCCTCTTACCTTCATATTATAACAATATCAATTACATTTTACAACAAAATCGCTTCAGAAGATGATTAATGCAAGTTATTAATATTAGCAAATGCCGCGAATTTTAGGGGTTTGTGAAAAGGTTACGACTTAGAAACGTCGTTTCAAATGACGGGGTCGCTAATCTCCCCCGTCAAAAAACAAAATATTTAGTGAAAATGAAGCGATGGCTTTTCAATACAATATTGGTCAAAAGTATACACCAGATCGCACCAAATGAGTTTGAAAATTGAATTTTTTTCTACTTCGGAGGGGGGGGGGGGCACATCCCCCCTCAGACACCCCCTGTCCGAGCATAGCTCGGAGTGCGGTGCTGCGCACCGCATAGATGGTACCAGCTCAATTTCATTTTTAGGGGGCCACACTTATCATCCCCCCCCACACCTAACAAGAAATTTCCGCCCCTGCTGTAGGCTCAGTGTACATGATCCCTTGTCAGGGTCATATTGAGTCACCAGGACACAGTGTTGACTTAGACAAAGTCAAGATCTTGGATAGGGATCTTCGTTGGTTCGAGAGAGGTGTCAAGGAGGCTATTTACAGAGCCAACCAACCATCACTCAACAAAGACGGGGGCAGGTACAAATTACCAAGAGTCTATGACCCGATTCTGACGTCACACCTCCAAAAGGTCAAGTCGAGTCATTAGTCTGCTGATGAAAGGTGTAGTAACACCTGAAAATTCCAGGTAAATATTTCTTGTGTTGAGATCGAAAGTTTAACTTCATATGACATACCACCTGTATGTTTGAAAAACGCGGTGATTAGTATGGGCATTGGTAGTCTCTTACAACAACAGCATGACCCTTGTAGTGTTGTGACACAAAACTAACGTTAAAAACGAGATGACACGGTGAAAGTGTAAATACTTTCGATTGACGTAATTATATTTGTGATATTGAACAAAACACCCCGGTGTTTTTATAGAATTAAACTCGAACTCACGTACGCGCACCCCGACAATGTAATTTAATGTTCAGATCGATACTAAATACATAGATGCAATCGTCCAGGGAACGCGTGTGAATAATTATTGAGGACTTGGTCATCTTGGTGTTGAGTTATTTCATGACAGGGCTAAATACTGCAGGGTCTTTATCTTGTTCCGAAACACACATAGCTTCAAAAGACTTGGCGCACATAAGTATCCCTGTACTACTAGAAATTCAACGGGTCCGATAAAGTCAGCAAAAAGACCTTCACACGTCCTTCAAGAAAGGACCTACAAATCCGCTGTTAGCCTGTTACAGATCATAGCAGATAAAACACAATGTAATTGACTGGGGTGGGGCTAGTGGGGCTAATCGACTTTAGTCATGCATACGATCAGCTGATCCTCACCGGAAGTGATATTGGATCCAAAACATCATTTATAAAGGAACAACACGACAGGTCGGTTGCGAAACGTCGATAATAGCATAGATCTTCAATAGAGGGATGATTATCTCTACAGACTGATGTGTTGTGTGGAGCTGATACTATGTCTGTTTCGTACACCCCTGTATTACATGTACATAATACTGTTCATTATGATCGTACATCATGAATAATGTATTAAATGATTATTATAACAATTCTCCCAACCACACCTATTTCAGCGGCAGATTGGTTTGATTATGCGCGATGTCACGCAAGCTCCAATGTCCAGAATACAACGGTCTGAATCAACGGCATAGTAAACGGGCAATCACATTACCGTAAATCAGCGAATTTCTCTATAATTGTTATTGATATTGCAATGTGTACTCACACTCCCTCCGCAAGTGTTGCGATTTTGATACTACTATTCGTAACATGTGGAGATCCCACCGGGAGTAGTGAAACTGCCTTTACATTCATATTTATTTACATAGAACGTGCAAATACACGAACAACTTTTTTAGCGTGAAAAGTTCTTCGTCAGTCATTCAAGCTGTAGCCTAAACTCTCAAAGTCTCAGCTCATCGCAGTATTGAAGCGTCTTTGAAGGAAGCTGAGACGAGTAAGTACATGTATGAGTATTCTTGTTTCTTGACTATTCCTGTTATCCTGTTATCTACATTATCATTCATGCATTAGGCCTGTTAATGTTATCATCATTCATTTCTCAACTAAGTGTGAAAAAATAATGGTTCTGTGCAATGGAATTGGAAAGCTTGTTCGTGTATTGTAAAGCTTCATTTATCATGTGCATGTTCATGTTAATTGTACAGTCATGAACCACCCCCCCCCCCCCCCCCCCAATTCTAGGACACAGGACACAGGATCGTACTTAGGTAAAACCACTGGCACTCAGCATGCTCAGTGAGGTCTGCACGTATGCCTATGTATATAGGAAGATGTCAGTATCATCTTTTTCATGTTTTAGATGAACATGTGACAGTGCTCATTTTAGTTAGGCTCCGATCCGTACATGCCTAACCTACTAACAGGTATCATGGCGACACATTAAAAATGAATTTGGGGATCAGCGAAATGCGGGCGCAGATCATTATCATGATTTATGCACAGCGAAGTTGGGAGAATTTACAGAGTACATGCGTACGTACGCGTACGTGTTTTACAAACACCGCCCATATATGGGGAGGCTTCAATTTTGCGATTCGAATTTCCTCTCCCATTATATAAGCTCCCTGATAAAACCCAGTCCCACACTATATACCATTGTTCATACTGTATGGGCGTGTCGGCTGAAAATCAGCCAAAAAACAATAAAATTGCCTCCTGACATCCCAAACCACACCCACTATATACGAATCTTTTTTTTTTAAATGCACACATTAAACATGTGTATATTATCACAAAATATCAGTTTTCAAAATTCATAAGTTTTAAAATTATAACGAATGAAAGTCAGATATCCACAATTCCAGAAATATAATTTTTTTGCAGAAAAGGGTTCAATGATACCAACCATGATCATGAAATTGACCATTTTAGAGAAAATTATAAAAAACACGTTTTTTGACCCATTTTTAGGTTTGGAAAAGATAACTAAAAATATATTGTGTCAAATGTTGTCATACTAGTTTTATTATAATCCTGATAACATTCCCTAGGAAGCATTTTTTTTTTTAAATATCTTATTTATTTTTTGAATTATAGACCAAAAAGTACCAACAAATTGTCATGATTTTGGTGATAAGTCATCTCTTTATGATTCTGGCCACCTCTGGTAAGCGGCATATGTGCTGAATTGAATATATTCATGCTGCTTATACCCATACTAGCCTAAGTCAAGCGTGTGACTTATAATATAAATATAAACAGGCGCGTAGCCAGCATTGTCATTCCGGGGGGGCAAACATCAATATCGTCCCTATTTTTAAGCATTTTCGTAAAAGGTTGCCCCAATTTTTTTCTAGTCACTTACCTCGTGAATTTCACGTAAGTGTGGGGGGGGGGGGAGGTCAAACAATTTGGCATAGTCCAAAAAAAAATCGCACAGTCAAAAAAAATCGCACAGTAAATGTACTACATGAACAATTTCTCGTCCCCATTTCTCTTCTCTTTCCCCTCTCCTTCCCCTTTCACTTCTCTTTCGCCCTCTCCTTCCCCTTTCCCTTCTCTTTCTCCCTCTCCTCCCCCTTTCTCTTCTCTTTCTCCCTCTCCTTCCCCCTTCTTTCTCTCTTTTCTCCCCTTCTTCTCGTCCCCATTTTCCCGCTTCGCCGTCCTCATTTTAGGTGTCCGGGGGGCAGTCTGCCACCCCTGCCCCCCCCCCCACTGGCTACGCTACTGAATATAAATGTGACTTAGGCAATTGTACAAGCTTTCAAGATGGCAGCACGTGCTTCAATTTGGCCGAAGTCAGGTGTAAAATTGCCTAAATCACAACGGTAATGTCACAACAGCAATGTTTGCAAATTGCGGCCTAAATAATGCAATTGGCCTATGTAACAGATTTGACGGACAGCATTATTTGTATTTCAATAGTCATAATATCCCCAAACCTTTCTGTGTGAAATGAGCAAAAAATATAATTTATTCTATATTTTTTATATTTTTTCTGTTTTTCTCAAATCTTGAAAATATGACATAGGACATTATTTTAAGAAGGTGACGTTAAGCTTGTTGTAGGATATCCAAGTATATTTGACCACAGTCTAGCATCGTTTTCAGTGCATATAATGTTGGATTCACACAGCACCACCCCCCCCCCCCCCCCCCCCCCCCCCCCCCTATAGACAAATAAACAAGTTTTAAAAAATCAAACATAAAAACATATCCGCCTGTCTTTCAGCTTACTGTTTACACAGGTACCCTGTGGGGGCACATACGGTGGCGGATCCAGGGACCCCCCCCCCCCCCCCCCCCTCCCCTAAAAAGTTAAAGGAAAAAAGTAAAAGGGGAAAAATAGGGGGAGGGGGAAAGAAAAAGGAAAAAAAGAAGGGAAAGAGAAAAGGAAGAAGAGGGGACAAACGAAAAAGAAAAGTGCATGCAAGGGACATAGAACGTATGTAGTTAGTGGACGTGGGTGTCGGGATACGCGTACATTGACGAGAAATCTGACATTTTCTGGCATAAGCATGTATAAAAAGATATTATATTGATTGGAAATTGAATAAAGTGACTGCTTTTCAATATGGGTCAAAAGTACACACCAAATCGCACCAAATGAGTTTGAAAATTAAAGGAAAACAAATCAAATGCGAAGGGCCACATTCCCGTCCGCGCTTTTAAACCATATTTAAATCAAGAACATGTAGGCCTAAGTATTATGCTCAACTTCTTTATTGCATTAACAAAAAAACAAGATATTGATTGGAAATTAAGAGGTGGCTTTTCGATATATTGGTCAAAAGTATACACACCAAATCGAACCAAATGAGTTCCACTTGCGAGGGGCACATCCACCCTCACACTCCCCCATATCCACGCTTTTAAACCATCTACACTAAAATCAAACAAATATCAGCATATGCATACATCAGATCGCACCAAATGAGTTCGAAAATTGAAACAAATCCATTTGCGAGGGGGGCACATCACCTTCACATTCCCCTGTGTCCACGCTTTTAAACCATCTATACTTAAATCAAGAAAATATCAGTATACATGTATTATGCTTAACTTCTTTCTTGCATTGATAAAAAAACAAAATATAAATTGGAATGAAGAGGTTGCTTTTTGATCCTATTTTTGTCAAAAGTATACACCAGATCGCACCAAATGAGTTCGAAAATTGAAAACAAATCCCTCACAATGCCCCCTGTCCGCGCTTTTAAACCATCTATATATACTTAAATCAAACAAATATCAGTATATGCTCTACTTTTTCTTGCATTGATAAAAAAAAAGATATTGATTGCAAATGAAGAAGTGGCTTTTTGAAAAAATATTGGTCAAAAGTATACACCAGATCGCACCAAATTATTTCGAAAATTGAAAGATTTTCCACTTCTGGAAAATCGCTTTGGTTACACTTTTGCAAATATTCAAATGTTGCCCCCCCCCCCCCCCCTAATAAATTCCTGGATACGCCCCTGGGCGCATATTTGTAAAGATGTCGGTCAATAGAGGAACATATGGGGACACCTCCCCCCAAGCTGCCCCTTTACTTTAGCATTTGCTTACCAAAGTCTCCTTAGTTTGCACATCCTCTATCACCGAATGCCCAAAGACTCTCACAGTTTACAAGCCTCAAAATCTGTCCATTTTATACTTGAGAGCCCCCTCCCTTGGCCTTAGCGTCTCCCCCATACATCCTCCACCATGACCACTACCAACATTCTCAGAGTTATGTTTGGCCTTTTTTCAAGTGACCAGCTGTAATTATTGTTGAGTGTTATTACACGGCTTATAAAGACCAACATTTTAACCTCAATTATGGACATTTATTTGTATATTGGTTTTTTTTAAGTTTGTGAATAGGTCAGGGCCGAATGAAATCATCATTTTGGCGGCAAGGTATGGCGAGTTAGCCGGGACTTAATGGACCTATTCTATAATCAAAATAGTGATAGATTTTGCGCAAGATACAGAATGAGGCAAAATGATTGGGTCGTCGCAGGACTGCGTTTAGATCCATCCATTGGTATTTTAAACCATAAATAAGGAGATAAAGCCATTTTCAATAAAATTGCTTTGTTTCCAGTTTGCAAATAAAATTGGTTTGCCATTGTGTTTACTATAATAGATTGATAACAAAATACAAATTATTTAGTTACCGTGACCATACTGCAGGATTTAGATTTTTGCCATACACCGCTTTAGCTTAAAAGTACAGTTCACGTACGTATGACCAAGCATAAATATTACCCACACGTATGACATTCTTTACCTTTTGAATAAAATCACTGGGCAGTGGGCACGGTATGTTGATTACCTTTTACTATACTTTTAAAAGTCTGTGAAAAAACAGTCTTGCCAGTTGCCATAGTTACAGATTACGCTTCACCTCACAAGCAGACAACATGTATTTCCCAATCGACCAAAATTTATTATTTTGGAAACACACAGCCCCACTCCCAATAAAGTAGATGCGTCACCTCTTTTGTTCTCTTTTTTTCTCTTAGGCCAAAAAAAATAATTGTTTGATTGTCCATAGATCACTTTCAAAAGTTGGGTAGGTCGGTCGGGAAAGATTTTTTTTCCCCACTTACCCTTTTTTCAGGTACCAAATGTAAAATGAGATGTACTTGTTGTGGTAACCAAAACGGGGAACAAAATCTTTAACATTTTGATGAGTATTTCTATTTTCTCAACACCCCATTTTTTAAAAAAAAATTCCGGCTAATATTTGTAAAAAAATGAAATGTTCAAAAAAAATAATTAAAAAAAATTCAACAACAAAAAAAAAAAATTCAAAACAAAAGTTTTTGGGTTGGAATGATTAAGAGGGTCTGGCGGACTAGGACAATCGAACAACTTTTTTTTTGTTGCCTTACCCTGCAATCTGCATTTGACTTCATCATGTTTATCCGGGACTTAAAAGACATTTCAAACGTAGATACGGTATTCCTAAATATTAGGGTATATAATTTATAACTGAAGTACTATGTTCCGCAAAAATGCTCCCACCCCTATATTTTGGACCCCTAACTTTTATTTAGGAATAAAATCACGACGTATGATAATATGTATTGAATACGTGGTACTTTGTGTAGCCTATTTCTGAGCCTAGGGCGAACTTTCCCCGGCTTGTGGGCGAACCTGCCCCGGCGTGGGACAAGTTTGCCTTTTTAAGACACATGAATTTATCCTTTACTTATGACTTTACAGAAAGGCCTAGAGTACTAGGATCATGGTCGTATGTAGCCAAGATATCTTTCACATAATGTCAATATATCCATTCCATCTTTAAAATTGACGTCTCTATAGACCACTTTAAATGAACTCGGGGCGCATACGCCCACTTTCCCCTACTTTATGGGTTGATATCATGTGTGACAGGCTCTGGACTTATTTTGAGAATGGAATTGCTACTATACTAATTAAAACAACTTTATTTGGGTGGAGGATCTCTCATTAATATTCTATTTCAGATAAGACAGTTATGCGCTTTGCCTGCATCTGCACCATACCTAAGAAACGGTCATGATAGATAGGCGCATGACCGCCGCCACTTTCTCATCACTTTATAAAAGGTGACAATGAGGGCACCATTCTCTTTACAGAGAGAAAACAGACGGTGTGCTCCATTCATATGTACAGGCATTTCTGTTTCAGGCAATGTTCTCTGAATTCAAGCAAAAGTGTAATTGCCAGGAATTTTAGTCAACTTTCAGGCATTACACTCGGTGTATGCTTCATCCCTGTGTGTGAGCTAATGTAAACACTTTTAGTGTTGATCAACTTCTATCGACGCACGGTTTTGTTCAGTACTAGTAGTAGTATACAAATATTCAAGATCTAATTATAAATTATAAAAGATATCCGCACCACCTCCAAAATCGTTTTATGGTTCGCGGAATTCCAGAACATCTAGTCATCAATAGTTCGTAATTCCGGTAAATACTGGCTAATGTTCCACCAAAAGTTCAGATTTTCGAACTTTTAGCTCAATACATGTAGGCTATGTTCTTCATGCATTGTCATGGAGGAACATGGAATTATGATGGTCAAAAGTACACAGATAGACATTTTTCGCTCGCTACGCGCGACGGTGTCCCCAAATTAATGCAATATTGTTGGGGTACAAGCTTGTTTAGAGCAAAAATGTACCTCAATCATAGCACATTTCTTTACTCAGAACAATCGTGTCGGTTCACTTTCATTTCTTGCCCGCCTTTTCTTGAAAATATGGGACTACCACTGTCAAGTTCAAAAGTTAGAACATTAAAAGAATACACACATAAAAACCCTAAACCAGATTAATAATGTAACTAAAAGTTAAGCTAAACGTAAAACAACATATGAGATAAGTTATCAAGTTAAAGTGAGAATACAGTCACATGCCAGCACTATGAAGCGTTTAAACAATATAATGACGGTATATGGCCTAATACATCAATTGATGATGAATCAACTAATGCATACAACACAAGTAAATTATTTAGTACCCAATAGGGGAAATACTTGATCAAGTTCACAACAGTGGTAAACGGTCAGGGGAGGCAACAGTATTGTATCTCAGTAACTTGAATTGATACATCAATAAGTACTACATTATATAACAATAAATCTATAATTTCAGAAAAGGGAGCAAGATTATACCACCATGCACTTTTGTTGTTGTTGTGACAAACCAATTAAACACAAGCACAGTCATGATTAATCGGCTTGACCAAAATCCTGGCAGCTATTAAATAAGGTCATCAACCTTATAGTAAACTGAAATACATAGCATCTCAGTCATCTCAAGTGGGTGGGCTAGTCATAAGATCCCCATTGAAACAAAATCACAATTATATTATGTGTAATGTGTATTACAAATGTAAGTATCGAAAGAGATTAACGATTGTTGAAGTCCATTTCATGCACCATGTCAACCATGTCCATTTTAAGGTAAGCATATCTGGAGGCTTAGTTCAATATAATCCTGAAAGTTTCCGAATAATGTACACAGCAGGCGCGGATACAGGGGGGGGGGGGGGGGGGGTGGGGGGGGGGTGGGGGGGGGGGGGGCACGACGCCCCCCCCCACCCCCCCCCCCCCCCCCCCCCCTCTACCAAAAAAAATTAAAATTAAAAAAAGGGAAAAAATTAAAAAAAAGAGGAAGAAGAGGTGGAGGGGTGGAGGTTGGTGGTGGGGGGGGGGGGGCACATCACCCCTCAGACTCCCCCTGTTCGAGCTTTTAAACAATCTATACTTAAATTAATAAAAAATCAGTAGGATATTATGCTCTACTTCTTTCTTGCATGATAACAAATATATATAAGAACGAATTCCTTACGTTGAGAAGGAAGAGTCTTTAAAACATTCTAGTAGATTTCTTCACCAAAGTAGTTCGTTTATTCACGATAGATCATACAT
>CM069455.1:1054565-1134979 GCA_035610835.1 Ophiura sarsii
CTGCTATACAAGACTATCAACGGTCAGGTCGCCATACCAGCAACAAGTTTTCTCACCCCAGTCGTACGCACCACTCGCCGCAACAACAGTAAGGCATTCATAAGACCACATTCAACCAAGGACTGCTACAAGAAGTCTTTTTTCCCTCAAACCATCAGCGAATGGAATACTCTCCCAGAGTCCATTGTCAACGCTACGTCATCTGAACTCTTTAAAGAGCGGGTCACTAACCACTTAAGACCACCTCACCTCCGCATCTAAGTCGCATACTGCGCACTCACAACCATCTGTGCGGATTACCAATTCAAAGTCAAAGGCTAATGGTAATTACCATCTGAGCGCTGATTGGCCTAAGTTAATAATAATAATATATATTTAAAGAATCGACATGCATTGTTCCATTACTAATGTAGGGGTGTTTTTATATCCCACATTACTATCTTTCTTTGAAGAAGGTGTCCTCACCGTAACCTATCAAAAATTATATTATCTACTTATAATAAATAATTGTTGTATACAATAATCTTTACCAAAATAATCATTCTATTCAACATAAACAGTTATCAGATGAGAATATTCTATAAATTCACTCTCATCGAACAAATGTTCAGTCCTAAATCGAATAATTTATCAAATTACATTTTTAAACACACACACCCCCACACAAAAAAAAAATTATCATCTTAAATCATATAATCAACTTATACAATGTTTACCACATCTTAAATAAATAAAACATTATAATAAACATACCATTTGTCAACATTGACCACTCAAAATTTGAGGTGAATGTCATTTGTAGGAAACACTGACATCCATCAAGATTGTTACTTGAAACCATGTTCCAAGACATGCACAAAATGATTTGTAACTATCCACAAATTTTATTTATGGAAGAGATGCCAATGGAAAAGTTGACATATATTATGACCATGTTATAACAAGTTTTACATCAGACAGATTCTTTGTCCGCATCAAACAATTGGATAAGCCATACTTGAAAGTGAAAGTCATGTTACTCATCACCAGTGAATTTTGATATTTACATATGTGTAAAACAACAATTTTCTTTTTGCAATGCATCACATGGGTAATCTTAATTTCTTTTGGTCCAAAAACATTCCACTTCAACACTTAATGTAAGTGTAGGAAATCAAATAAGAAATATGGTAATATCTCAAGTTGAAGTTTTCACCACCATTGTATATTCATCAACAAACCGTGAACGTATTGTATTTAGCACAATAAGAATATTTGTAGGAACTGCCTCATTTTCTGCAATGCATAGTAGATACATTATACAAATCATGACATACAGAGTTACAATTGTAATATACCTCTTTCTACCACGTAACACTGGGAAGATTCATATAATTCAACTTTATAGTGAAAAAAATAAATTATCATTGTGAAACATTGTGAATCATTATTAATACAATAGGAGCACCGAGAAGCGCTGGCCTTATTTCGTATCTCATACAAAATATGACTGTAGTATAACCCTACTATGTTAATTCATACACATTTCAATGACCATGGGAGTATCCAAGTTTCATAAAACCAAAGGATCAAACATATTGTGTCATCCTATCAATTTCTGCAATGTACACAATACAGAATGAAATCTGAAAAAAAAATGAAATTCCAAAATTAGAAAATTAAATCCATTCAAGAATGTTCACATAATTAGAAGCTTGTAATGTGATTACACTACAATTACTGACAGCTTAAAAGATAGTTACAATAAACTTATGTCAAACACAAATCCACAAATTTATAACATGTCAAACACAAATCCCTAACAAATACACAAATCCCTCACATTACAATATCTTCCACCACACCAAAATATATAAGTCTAGACCCTCATAAATACATAAATCCCTACATTACAATATCATTCACCACACCAAAACATAAATCAAGACCCTCACAATTACACAAATCCCTACATTACAATTTCATCCACCACGTCAAAACATATACCGTATACCCAAAACATTATTTTATAAATCAAGATCAAAAGTGTCTTGTTTCTCATGGACATTTTGTATCCATGATAAACACATCACACATAATTCGCCATTGACGTAACTGGAATAACCATTAAAATAATCCTAAGTTATAGAATCATTTTAACTTTCCTTGTGCATGTGTGGTACCATAGATAATCGATGGTGGTACATAGCCATAATCTTATGATTGTATGCTATGCATGGATATGGTTACGTCAGGGAGGTGTCAATCACACCTCCCTGGTTACATATTGTAAACAATAACCGACAGTTTAAATTGAACAAAAGAAACATCTTCTCAAAATCCCACACATTTCCGGACAATGGTAGCTAATCATTGACCAAAACAAACAGATTACAACTTCGACCGGCTATTTTATAGCTGTAATATAGGTAAAAGCTTTAAAATCTGCTCTGAGAACTCAAAAGATAAGTCAATTGATAAACATAAACTTTACAGTTTTATACAAAAGTAGCAAATTGGGAGACTCAAAAATTTATTTCAGTGAACAATCAGATCACTAAAATATTTTGAACGCATCAACATTCAAACTTGTATGACATGAATGTTATCACACAATGACATTAACTAATCATTAAATACAGTACACATATTTCAACAACAACAAACCAGCACCAATGTAGTAGATGTAAACTCAAAAACACAGTTTTTAACTTTACACACAAAAATTAGCTTACTTTACAACATATGAGCTGCGTTCAGACATGGCTATTTAACTCGAGTTAAATATTTTATGACCCGGGGTAAAATACCTGAAATGTTTTCACTAACTCGACTGATTGTCCACACACAAGCATCACGTCTTTAGCTCGACCAAATTAACCCGTAGAATTTAACTCGACCGTCTGCCCCTGGAGTTAAATTCCGGATGTTATACCGCCACTACGGTGAACCTTGACAGAAAAACCGCGCGAGTTCTAATTTTGTAAACAAACCGGTCAAACAAATTTCGCACACATTTCTTCGTATTTCCTCGCCATAAAGATGGATATGAAAGCATTGAGGCTGCTATTTCTGTTACTATTTCATCTGCAGTTAGATGATTATCCACCTGTTTCTTGTACTTCTTTTTAAGGTCCTTCACCTTAAAATAGATTTGTTGTCCGGTCCGTGCCGGATAGCCCGTATCGTGTAGCCGCACTGCTATTTCTTCCCATACCAACTTTTTTGCACTTTTCTTCGAATTGATTTTATCCTGGGTCTCAGGTTCGCGCCATATCACTATTAATTGTTTTATTTCATCGTCTTTCCAATTTGTCCCTCTACCTTGTTTTGGGCGGTCCGCCATTCTGAAATCGTTGTTTTGAACTATAAACTGTTGACAAATGTAGAAGAAAGTGAGTCGAAGTATAAAATAACACGCGAGTGCATTGACCCGGAAGTCTTCAGCAGCAGGTCAATTTTGGCGAAAGGTCATATTTATCTCGAGCTATCTAATGGCGCTGTCCATACAGAAAGTTAACTCGAGTCAACTGGTCGAGATAAGACTTTACCTCTGACTTTTGTCAGAGGTAAATTGGCTATTTAACTCGAGCTAAAGGTCGAGTTAAGGTCGAGTTAAGTTAACTCGACTCCTGTCCACACAGGCACTAACTCGACCATTTACCTCGACTCGACCTTAACTCGACCTTTAGCTCGAGTTAAATAGCCGTGTCTGAACGTGCCTATGGATATCTCCATCTATTATAATGTGGAGATAAATAAATTATCTCCTTCTCTACTTCAAAAATTAATTTTTAAAAAAAACACTGTTTAACCTTACACACAAGTTACCGGTAACTGTTTTAACTTTACACAAATACCAAATGAATTTGTTTACAACAGATGTATATATATTTCCATCCATTTATCATGTGGAGATGGATATCTCCTTCCACTTATCATTTGGAGATTGAATACCTCCTATCATGTGGAGATGAGTATCTCCTTCTACTATCATGTAGTGATGAGTGACTAGGATTAGGAAGAACATTGGCAAATGTTGGAGAACCAACAGGATAATTTTGACCAGCAATTTCAAATTTACGATCATGACGACACAAAAGCCTAAAGTCATAATCTTGTTTACCATTGAAGGTATTTGGTAAATACAGTGGATTAAATTGTGGTGGTGGCATATTGATTGTGGACAGATGGTTGTTGGCTATGAACTGCACCATGTTTAACTTGAATAACCACAATTCAATTTATACCTATAAATCAAAATTTTCAAATTGTTGATCACAATAAAATATCACACAATATACATAAATTCTAACACATAAATAAAACATTGAATTGGAGACCAACCAACATTTTGTTATGACATAGTCATCAATAATTGTTATTGTTGTAGGATTAATATTGACAAGTATATTGATATACGCCACTCCATATTGTTATTGTGGTAGGATAATCACCGATTATGACGATTTCACTTCACTTGTATAATTTGTATGGGTGACAAAATTTTTAATATTAACATGAGAAAGAGTGTTCTGTGTGGTCGAGAGTCCACAGCATTCAGATGCTTCAGCGATAATATTAATGTTTTTTACTGAAGTGAATTGTTATTATCTTCACCTTTACAAATCCACGGAAAATATCTTCAGTCATCGGCACAAATATCGTCGGTCTTTCGGCATGAATATCTTCGATTCTTCGGCACGGGTGAGCAAAATATTATGTCCAAAACAAACAAAAATGTTCCATAGATAGAGAAAGTTCATGCAAATCTTTTCAGTCACAGAACGTCTTGAAGTGTATCCCGCAAACTTGTGCAAATGTTCTTTTACAGCAGTCAGTCCTCAGGCATGTCAGGTAACTTGCAGATTTTCAGCAAACCATCGGCTATCACAGGCGCCCTTGGTTAGGCAAAAGGTACCCTGGAAACGGGCTTCAGCAGGGGTTGTTCCGTAACCTGACTCAATTAATCTGACCTGATTCAATTAATCTGACCTGACTCAATTTTATCTGACACAGGGTTTTTTTCGTAATGTAAGATTTCCTGATATCGGAAAAAGTAATTAAAACGCACATGTGGCTCCAAATATTCCGTGTGAATGAAATCAAGTGATTACATGTTGTCATTACAGCTTAATTTTATCTTAAAACATTGTAGGCTCTGGCACGCATAATTCGGTTGAACCTCGGTAAGGGCCGCGGAAGGATGAAAGGAAATAATTGAATGCCGACACTTTGGAACCCGGTACTATATCTTAACGGAATAAATCGTATTGAAAACTGGAAATCATACCAAACCATAGCTCATTCTTCGGCTGCCCTTACTTGAATCTAATTCGGTTACATGATGAGTGCAGTGAGCCCTGATTATAAGGCTTGGGCGATACATGAACTTCGTTCTGTGCGTAAAAGGGTACATCCCCCGGGGGGGTTCTCAACTTTTGTTTGGATAGGGATGTGCCGCTGAGAACTTGAAAGTGGACCCATTTTATACCAAGTTTTCCAAAAATGTCGACCCATTTTTATACCAAAAATCGGAAATTTTTGAAAAAATTGGACACCAAATTCATGAAATTCGGCTAATTTAGTGACAAATTTGAGAACATTTTGAAAAGTGACCCCATGTTTATACCAATTTTGCAACTAAAAAAGGGGTCATAGTTAGGCCTATACCAGGAGGCTATTTTTGAGACCCATTCCAGCGGAACATCCCCATACCCACTTTTGTACTAAGAACCCCCCCCCCCCGGTATCATCATGAATATAGGCGTATGGGGGACATTAGGACCCGTGCCCGCTTCCGAGAGGGTAAAAAAGAAAGGCGAACAAGGAAAAGAAGAGAGGAGGAAAGAAGAAGGAGAAAAAAGCCTTTTTTAAAACCTAAAATGGGGCACCAAATCGCTCCATTTGGAACTATATGTTCACAATTTCTTCACTTTTCAGGGGGAACATCCCCCCCCCCCCCCCCCCCCCCCATGCGCCACCCGGGCCCTGCCCCTCTGAGTGGGTAAAAAAACAAAGGAGAAAGAGAAGATTGCAGGGAAGTAGAAGGAGACGGAGAAAAAAACCTTTTTACCTAAAATGGGGCACCAAATCGCTCCATGTTGAACTATAGGCCCTATTTTAAAATTTTCTCCACTTCTCATGGGAATATAGCCTTATAATCAGGGCTCACTGCACTCATCATGTAATCTTACATTACGAGAAAAAAAACTGTGTCCGATAAAATTTAGTCAGGTCAGATTAATTTAGTCAGGTCAGATTAATTGAGTCAGGTTACGGAACAACCCTTTAGCAGCGCCCTGGACACGGGCTATAGGAATATTGATGAATCTGGAATTCCATCTGATAGAATACCGGTTGGTATTCGTTTTTGCACAATATAACTTACGGCAAAAACCAGAGTTCTCAATCTCTCATCTGAATACCGGGTGTATTTGTTTTTGAAAATATAGCGTGTATCAAAAACTGGAGAACTCCTGTCACCTCTTCTGTATGGAGCATCGGTTGATACTCATGTTAGCTTTTATATCGTATGCCAACACAAAAATGATGAAATGTCTCGTTAATGATGAAATGTTTCGTCTCGTATGTCCAACACACAATGATGAAATTGTCCCTCGTGGTGATGAAAGATAATAGTCTGTCGAATTCGGCAGTTTTCAATTTGCCTCCAGCCACTTCGATGAGTCCACCACCGCTGCTACCAGCTGTAAGAACGAATTCTTACGTTGAGAAGGAAGAGTCTTTAAACATTTTAGTAGATTTCTTCACCAAAGTAGGTCGTTTATTCACGATAAATCATACATTGCTCCAAATAATAGAAGATACAAAATGATAATAACACGACGAACAATTCACGCAGCACGTCTACTGCAGATGACAGACAGGACACGAGAGAACGATTCTGAGATGGCGCACGGCCTAAATAGTCAACCAGCGCTCAGCTGTGATTGGCTAATAGTAATTACCATCTGAGCGCTGATTGGCCTAAGTTAATAATAATAATAATATATATATTTAAAGAATCGACATGCATTGTTCCATTACTAATGTAGGGGTGTTTTTATATCCCACATATATATTGATTGGAAATGAAGAGGTGGGTTTTCGATAAGATGTTGGTCAAAAGTATACACCAGATCGCACCAAATGAGTTCGAAAATTGAAAGATTTTCTACTTCTGGGAGGGGCACCTCCCCCCTCAGACTCCCCCTGTTCGAGCTTTTAAATCATCTATACTTAACTCAAAAATATATCAGTATAATATGCTCAACTTCTTTCGTGCATTGATAAAAAAACTAAATATTTATTGAAAATGAAGAGGTGGCTTTTCGATGAAATGTTGGTCAAAAGTATACACCAGATCGCACCAAATGAGTTCGAAAATTGAAAAAAATTCTACTTCTGAGGGAGGCATATGTGCCCCCTCAGACACCCCCTGTCCGAGCATAGCTCGGAGGGCGCTGCGCACCGCTTGGATCGTACCCGCTAAATTTCATTTTTTGGGCCCCCCCCCCCCCTCAACATTTTCCTGGATCCGCCACTTATACACAGTAGTGCAGTTTGTCATCTAATCTAGTACTTTGGTATAGGAATTCATTACTCTCAATTGGTGGAAATGGAATCATGATGAATGGTGAACAAACTCTTGAACAAAACAACTCAACGCATCACAAACACATAATGGGTTGGTGATAAGCTGTTCAATTGATGCGATCAATTAGCAATTACCTGGTCTGAATCGTTTTGGAAATAGGAAGAGCCTCATAATATATACAGGGTTTACCACAAAACTAATAAACTTATACTACATGGTCAACAACAGAATACAAATAAACAATCATCATCTGAAACATTTCATTAAGACATAACACAACCCACAGTGGCGTAGCTCAGGGGGGGGCAGGGGGGGCAGATGCCCCCCCTGAAGAAAAAAAATTGTGCCCCCGCCCCCCTTTGTGCCCCCGCCCCTCTCTTTGGATATAGTGCTTATATGTGGGGTAACCATTTAAAAATGACCATTTTGGTGTTTTTTTTGTAAAATAAATGAACATTTTTGTTGAAAAACTGCTTATAACCCTTATGATTGGGTAATATTTGTTGAATACAGTGCTTTTTGGACTGTGACATTTTGTGTCCGTGCGAAATTTTTTGACCGTGCGAAATTTTTTGACTTAACACCCCCCCCCCCCCCCCCCCCCCCCCCCCCCCCCCCCCCCCCCCACTTACGTGAAATTCACGAGTTGACGACTTGGAAAATTTTGGGGGCAACCTTTTACGAAAATTTTAGAAATCTTGCCCCCCCTGAAAAAAAACCTAGCTACGCCACTGACAACCCAGAGAAAAGAAACCATGAATTTTGTTTGATCAGCGAATTAACCAAAAAAACACTATACTAAATGTATAAAAGTTGACGGTACAACTGAAGTTATTCATGTATTATCCAACACAAATCCTGCCTGTATGTATTTCATTAGGCGCTAACAATTACAGTTATAATGATGCCTGAAATAATCATAAGAACGATAAAAAAACCCATTTATCATATATTTGTAACGAAAATAATGTTTCTATACAGGTTCAAAGAAAATCATTATCGACAGCGAGAACTGCAGCCTGGTAAGTCACTGATGGGAGTAACTAATAACTATACCTAACATATATGGCTCAATATGTTACATCCCTTTTCCTTTAAAAAAAATAACATTCATAATTCAAACGAATTAATAATCAAACATAATTACATAAAATCATAAATACCAGTATTTATGATAAAATCAAATGTAAATAATCAATCTATCAATTAACTATACTCTGAACCTTCCTATGGAATTTTGGATATGTCAGTAAACTTTCTGGGTGTCAATAACCTTCTTGATAAACCTAACAACAAAAATCTGGTTACCATGGTTACATGTATGTGGTTGAGAAGGAGACATGTCTAAATAATACATTTTGAGGTTTTCTTCTTAAACTGATATTCTGAGAAAAGAAGATGCTTTTACCAAAGTGTAACAAACAAGTAATTATAAAAATGTATTATGTAACACATGTATTATGAGTTCAATCAAAGTAAATCACTTCTGGAATGTAACAATACAATAATGGTATACCTGCATATAAGTTGTTCATAAAGACTTAAGAAATGATACAAGTTAAACATACTACAGATAATAAACTATTTGTTGAGATGTGGCCATATGAATGTAACCACAACCGGTTCTTGCTTGGGATTATAAGGGCATTGCCTTATCACAGAACACTATCATTTCTATGCAAAAGTTTACATAACATGTGTTATGTAAAATTTAACTTGTTAGTTATGTAAAATATTACTAAATTAATGTGTTAGAAAACTAACATATAAGTTATGCAAATAATTTACCAACAACTTATGTAAAACTATAAGAGCATGATTGTTATGTAAACATTAACATGTCATTGTTATGTAATTTTTTACAAATTATTTATGTAAAATTAAACGATTTTACTAAGAAATGGTGTAAAAACTACATACGTATTGTACATAATTTTACACCTTTCTTGTGTTCATTTGATAGAATTTCATAATTGTTATGTAAAAAACACATTACAATTATGTTCAGTTATAAAAACATAATAATAATTCACTTAGTTATTATGTAAAATTTTACTAATTATTTATGTAAAATCAAAATTTTACTAGGAAACCGTGTAAACAATACACAACTATTGTGGACATTTAACATATTTCTGATGTTCAGTAAAACATAATTGTGATGTAAAAAGTCAACACATTTACTGACATTTGGTAAAATAAGATGCAGAAGAAGCTTGTATTGAAGAGGTCTCTGCAATTCTGCAGCGGTGGGGGCTGGAAAAGTACATCGAAAACTTTGAATGTAAGTAAATCACTGCAATGATAAACTTGTTCTTGATGCGTATATTTCAATTGTTGCCGATGGAAAATGCAGTTGATGTGTCTGTGTTTACTCACGCACGCAATCTGATAAGCCATCTGATAAGCTCTGATACCATCTGAACTAAACCCCGGAACTAACTCTCAACCACAAAGACTCACGGCCTGACGGCCTCTATGCCGGGGCTAATAATATTAGTTGCCCTATAATACTAGCCTGAAACTATACAACATGTACGGCAACCGGTAGGCCTACATACTGAATCACGGACTTGCGTGCGTGAGTGAACACAGTCACATCAACTGCATTTTCCATCGGCAACATTGAAATATACGCATCAATAACAACTATAAGTTTATCAGTGCAGTGATGTACTAACATTCAAAGTTTTCGATGTACTTTTCAAGCCCCCACCGCTGCAGAATTGCAGAGACCTCTTCAATACAAGCTTCTCCTGCATCGGCCATGTTGAAACTGCATGGTATATGTAAACATACACAACTTTGTAAACAGTCAATTTAACATACGAAATAAGTATTGACATTTTTTACAAAAATATTATGTTCAAATTTTTACATGTCTTGTGTTATTTTTATCAAATAAAGTTTACATATTTTCGTTTACATATTGTTTTCTCTGTGTACAACTGCGTCATACTCTATCCCATGCTATCCCATCGGCAATTGCGGCAGACGGACGAATTTTAAAACATACAGGGCGAGAGAAAATGTTTAAAATTCATTTTTTTTCTCGCATATTCAAGGTGATACAGCTGATTGAATAGAAAGGCTGGACTTACTAAATATTTATTCACTAATTTCATGCGTGTACCTCTCCATGACGGTTTTCTTTTAATAAGAACAAGACTATACTAATAGTCCACGTAGAACCAAACTATTTGAATTTTCCTGACAGAATATTAAACAATCTTCGAATGATCCCATAAAAAAATTAGAGGTGTATATCTTGCAAAGAGAATATATTTTACAAATTAGTTTGCTCAATATATCAAAGTAGGCCTAGCTCACAAGATGTATATGACTTGATGTATCACAATATTGTTTCATACTCTCTTAAATGTAAGAAAAAGGTTCGGAAGAAAAATGCATCGCCGCGGAGAGCTACGAGCCAAATCTTATTCATTCACATAATTATGCGCGCGGGTTTCTGAGACAGACCTTTTTTTGTGTCTAAACAAACACTATACAACAACACACTTTTAACTTTTAATATTTAACAAATAAGTGAGTAATTGACAACTGTACACGTTTAAGTTGCAGTTAAACATAAACAGAACACATTTTGCTATTAATAATAACAAATATATGATATTTACAATAATTTAGAAATATCAAAAATCGTTTTTTAAAAACATTTAAATTTGAAGAAAAAAGAAGAAGACAAAAAAAAGCGACCCTATATTTTCATATTTTAGGATCGTCAACTCTTTCTTTTTTCAGGCCTTATTTTATGTCCATTATCTTTTGCAAGTCGTAGGTTGGTTCCGTGGTTTGTACTCTGGCTTAGTGTGGAACTTCAGGTGTTTTGTTGGTATGTTGGTGTGACAGAGTTGAAAGTTTATAAGCTTATTATTTAATTATCTTTGAAATAAGACCATAAATACGGTATTTAGTTGAAAACTGAAACCGTGTTGTTATGCGTAATTTTATACTTCTAGACTATCGTTAGTATTCATTTGAGCGTCCCTTTGCTTTTTAAAGGCATTTGTATTACAATAATTGTATTACAGTGTATGATTAAGGATGAGTAAGGATTCAGCCAAAGCAGCCCTCTTTGTACATCAAAACGTCAGTTAAAATAGTCTGATCTATAATGGCTTAGACAAGTATTTAACACTAGTAGAAGTTGGGAACATCGGGGTTTTCCGATGCTGGGGTCTAAGCCGATACATGGCAATATTATACCAAAATGTTCTAGTGAAATTGGTAGAATTAAAATCTAAATGGACATCCTTGCCAACTTGGGTGGTTGATTGACCTTTGACCTTGATTTAGGGTAGAAGGTCACATGTGTTTTAATGTGTTTCAAAACCATGTGTGCTCACCCATTCTAAAAGCTCTATAAAAATAGTCACGATATAAATATGCTGGGCATAGAGGCTGCTTTCGTGATTTCGTGAGTGGCAAACATGACCTTTATTAATGTTCATCTTGAATTCTGAAGTCAATTATATTACAAATTAATTTCTTCCACACTACTGCGTAGTGCGTATCCCTTTAATGTACGCCGTGTTAAAAAGAAGTTGGAAATTAATATTTTCTTCCAAAACAAAACAAATTTGACAATGTGAATGAAGCACGTACACTCTTAGAAAAAATGGTTCGTTTAAGAACCCTTTTTTGTCCCGCGGGGAGCACCTTTTGGCCTAAAAGGTTCTAAAAAGAACCTTAGAATGGTTCTTTGAAGAACTTTCAAATTTTAAATAAGACCTAAAGGTATATTTACTTTTTTGTTTTTATGTAATATGCAAATTCAAGAGAAATGTAAACAAATTTAATCCTTTTCAACTGTTAAAAATCATTTCTTCTTGGCTAAAAACATTTTTTACCGTTTTACCAAGAACCATTGAGGGTTCTCCATAATTTTTTCCCAAAAGGTTCTTGAAGCTTGAGGAACCATTTTCTTGGCTAAAGAACCCTTTTAGAACCTTTTTTGGTTCTAAAAGGAACCCTATAGAAATTTCATTGGGTTCCTTTTAGAACCAAAAAAGGTTCTAAAAGGGTTCTTTAGCCAAGAAAATGGTTCCTCAAGCTTCAAGAACCTTTTGGGGAAAAATTATGGAGAACCCTCAATGGTTCTTGGTAAAACGGTAAAAAATGTTTTTAGCCAAGAAGAAATGATTTTTAACAGTTGAAAAGGACTAAATTTGTTTACATTTCTCTTGAATTTGCATATTACATAAAAACAAAAAAGTAAATATACCTTTATGTCTTATTTAAAATTTGAAAGTTCTTCAAAGAACCATTCTAAGGTTCTTTTTAGAACCTTTTAGGCCAAAAGGTGCTCCCCGCGGGACAAAAAAGGGTTCTTAAACGAACCATTTTTTCTAAGAGTGTAGGGTAGAGCGGGGAGTGTACACCCTAGGGGCAAGTTCGCCATCTTCCCATGATAACATTGCATCTCCGTATAAAGTGTGTCAAATTATCATCTAAAAACCAGTTTTACATCACAAAAGTTGATTTTCTCACATTTTTGATATTTTTTTCTTTCTAAAGATATTCGTACAGAAGATTTAATGTAAATCTTCATTAGGTAGGTATGGGCTTGGTTATGGATTTGATGCAATTATAAACCCGTCATTGTATGTGGGACATGTGTTGTTTTCGGGTCAATGTACTTATTGTGCTATGGGCACATTCGCTCTTTCATGATGGGTGCATGTTCGCCAACCGGGATTAACATGATTACGATTTTGTATAATTTCAAATTTCACCTCCTGTAGCCTATTTGTAATTATAAAAATAGCTATCTGGAATGGAGAGCACTAACATCAGAAGATAATATTTTTAAATGTGTTGTATTTATTATAACTAGCGGGCACCAGCGCTTCGCGCTGGACCCGCTAGAAGATTTCACGGGGAATAAGTAAACAAAGCGTAAGAAAATTTGATACAATGATATCAAGAACATGTCCTATTATACATGTATACATAATCCAGACGGGGCCCTAAATAATCCGAATATCGCAGGTACTTTTGATAATCCAGGTTATACATTGCCTTAATCTAGGTAGGCCTACGTTTGTGTAAGATAGGCCCACTGCAGTGTGCCGTTATCTCGAGATACCCAGGTGCCCTTACTTTATCATAGTCAAGTCAAGTAAATTAAACGCGGGTGCCGAAGATAGCGGACAGTAAAGTCATATCACAATAGGCATAGGTCAGTAATATCAAAGCGTTATAAATGTTTATATAAATATCAATCAAGAGTATAGGCCTATGTCCTTCAATAATTCAGGTACTAAGGTGCCCTTGATATAATGTAAGTAACATGGTGCCCTTAATACACCATGAGCCTAGGCCCAATGTGATCTTAAATAATACAGATACCCAAGATCCTAATCCAAGTAGGCCTACTCCATCAACGTGTTCCTAATACCCCCAGTTATACTCCTGTCAGCGCATGTCTCTATTTGTACCCCAAATAATAAAAAGTTGAATTTTAATGTCAAAATTGAAAGTTACTTAAAATTAGCTTTTAAATGTCTCCCCCGATTCTTTTATTGCCCTGCCACCCCGTTTTCCTCCTTTAACATATTGTGCTGGTGCAAGTGTCGCCACTGCCAATATGCACATACTGTATCCAGGTAAGTCAGTAGGCCTACGTTCTGAGCGTTATAGTTTTATAGTCGGTCGTTTAGTTTTATGGTCGGCGGATTCTATCATCAAGATCACTTGTACCATTCCACGCTTGTACTTGAGCACAATGTGTGCCATCCGGGTTTTGTTTGGCCTATTTACATTAAATACATTATTCCTCCAATAGGCATGTGGGGCCTTAACGTATAGTATATGTAGTCCCTTTATCATATTTGCTGTGTTCTATAAAGCCTCCCGAGATACTACCTGAGTGTACACCCTTAAAATCCAGTTATCACAGGTGGCCCATCTGCGCATAGTATATCCAGGTAATTTGAGACTCGTTTTATAGTGAACCCCGTAATCCAGATACCACGGATGCCCTGAATAATCCAGAACACTCTTTAATAATCATGATAATGTACCACACGTTCCGTTTATCCAGATGCCCCATGTGCCCTTATATCCAGATTATTAAGTAAGGGAAGTGCGGGGAGGAGGAGGTGGCTTTAGGGTACACTATTAGAAAAAAGGGGTTATTGGCTGTCCCGTAAAATGGTTTAAAGGTTCTTTGATTTTAAAGGCACCAAAAGGTTCTGTAGAGAACCTTTAGAGGTTCTAAAGACCAATGTTTGCCCATATTTTGCCTATTTTGAACCTTAAAATGGTTCTTTTTGGAACCTTTTAAGGTGATATAAAGGGTTCCATACGGGACAGCCAAGAACCCCTGAAGCCTGAAGCATCCTTTTTCTAAGAGTGTACGGACTGCCTGCTTTCACTCTGCTCCGTTACAATGTGCACGGTTTGCGCCACAAACTCGTACACTTTTTGTCTGCGTCATTACGTGTGCGCCGAACCGCGTGCGCCATGTTAAACGCGGTCGTGCAGCACAACATAGAAACGGTTGACATGGTACTGCCAGTTTCTTTATCGTTAGCAAACGTCGCATTCATCTATGTTACTAATGTGAAAGTGTCACTTTAAGATCTGTGTAAGAGTTTTTGTTTACATTTAGAAAATGTCGTGAAATATTTTTATTTGTCGGACGTATTTAATGCTTGTTTGTATGCGATCTTTAAGAATAACAAACAGCCGCATATACAGAAATGTAGCTATATCCCTGAAGAAAATATTTTGGGTGAAGACCATTATATGTCATCACTCACTCCGAAAACCACAATTTGTGTCCGAACAGTTACTGTAGCTACCCGAGTAAAATAAATTCAACATTTTGGATTTTCACATGTGATCCTTTCTGCGCATGTCTGAAAACGGGAAAAAACGGGCATTGAACTATCTAATTATCTCGTGTATTAGAGGCGCAATTACCACGCTTTTTCAGTTGAAGAGGGACGCGAGTGCAAAATTATTATTGAACTATCTAATCAGGCGAGGGACCGAAAATTAGTATATAGATATTAACATTCTAAACGAGTATTTTCCGCAAAAATGACCCCATTCTTAAATTTTGGCTCCCTAAATGTTATTTTGGAAGAAAATCACATAGCATAAGGCCAAAAAAAAAAGTTGTTTGCTTGTCCTCGTCCGACCCTCCCGACTGGTCATAAAAAAACTTTTTTTTTCAATTTGTAAAAAAAAAACCCTTTTTTTTTTAAATATCCTTTTTTACTTTTTCAAAGAAATCACTAAAATAACCTTAATTGACCCCTACGTGACCCCTCATGTGATCCCATACCCTTTACATGTCACCTCCATCTCAAGGACCAAATAAAGCAGAAATGGTACTCATTATAAAAGTTATCCTTTTTTTTGATAAGAATATAACTAAATACTGTAGTAATTAAGATCTTAAAGTAAAAGTTACTAGTGCTATGCTTTGAGTCAAAAGGTATATGGTGGTTATTTCGAGTCAAATGTTGTTTAACTACCCATTTCTATAAGCCGGACATTGAAAAGGTTCAAAATGGAGCATGCTTGCTTTTATGTTAGTATGATAGGGCCAGAACAACCAATGGGGAAAAAATGGGCAAGCAAAACCATTTATGGCAAACTTGCCCCGGCATATTGACGAACCTTCCCCGGGGTCGGGGCAAGTTCATAATTGTTGACACATGTATTTATCCTTTACTCATTCCTTTACAGTAATGCCTAGGGTACTGAAATTGTGGTCGTATGCAGCCACGATATCAATTTCACGAAATGTCAATATGTCCATTCAATCTTTAAAATTGACGTATCTAGGCCGCCATTTCAAATAAAAATGTGGCGACCACTCACCGCTCCCCCTATTTAAAGAGCATATTCCTCCGCTCGTACAGACTCCGCGTCAAAATTGATGCCTTTATAAAAGAACCCATTTTCGGAGCTGCCCACGAAATTGGAAATCCTTTGAAATTATTAATGTAAGTGAGAAGCAACCGACGGATGTGGTTTGTATATTATTTATATTAATTTGTTAAGCCTTTGATTGATTCTCATCTAATTTCAAATCGTATACTAATCAAAAAAATCCTTTCATAAGTGTTGACACAGTATCATTAATAGAGTATCCAAACATTTCATAATCTAATTTGTAAAACTCCCAAAGTCTCCGAAGCAAATCCAAAGGCACCTTTTGGTACTCTTCAATCAGCGATCGACTAGCTCGCGAATCATGAATCTCTGGGAATTGTACAACGTCATCCACGCCCAGCCATTTGAGTACATAAGGGCCTTCCACATCTAGATGCTCATAATGTCCGATGAAGTCATACTGGATCACACACGGATTGGCTATACGGTATATAGGAAGCCAATGATCCTCAAAATGGACAATGTTTATATCATTACCTAAGTCGGTAATGAAATGAATAAATTCGTCGAATTGTATATTTAAAGACCCCTCTGCAATAGACGAGTTTGTCTTGAGCAGGGAATGAATCTTTGGTCTATATTTCCTCACTATAGTAGCACCGTACGTGTTCTCCCATATCCTTCTAGTATTCGAGTCAGCGTGCCCCGCGGCTAACTTACTCAAATAAGCCGATAGCAGTCTTGTGATAGGTTCACGAACGAAGAGCACCTTTCGGTAGGTGGTGAGCTTCCTCTGAATCGCCTCGTAAGGCAAATTCCCATCTCCAAGCGTCTTGAAATGTGTGTTGGAATAGTTGCTGCGCATGCGCGTGAAAACTTGTTTCCACGTCGTGCACGAGACTTTGGGCACGAAATTGAAGAGAATCTTAAAATGGTCATCCACAATAAATTTGGATCTGTCATGTATATGGTCATTTTTCTTGGATTGCATCCATTGTTTCTGATAAGGAGGTAATTCGGCACGCTTGCAGATACTTCTGAGGGTAATCTGTCGCTTAGACTGCTCCACGGCCATGGCTTCGTCGAGTGATTGCACGGTCAACTAAAATATATTTAAAAAAAGTAAAGATTGATAGCGGGAATGCATGCAATCATTTCAAGCCAAAATTATATTTTCTATAAAATAATTTCCGTTTCATACTATTTATAACCATATAACCCCTGTACGCAATGTATGCCGGATGGTGAGTATCAAGGTGAATTGGACCTGAGATATAAAACTAGTTGTATAGAAAATGAGGGTACTGACAAAATATGTTGTGTTTATCCTTTAAATCTTGAAACTGTAATGTTAAGTCCGTGTCAATTATAATAACTTATAAATTCATCTTTGTTCCCATATTTTTTAGCCCAGTCGCCAAAATCATGTGCTTCAACAAACACATTATCTTGAAGACCTCCTCGTCCGTATGCAACTTTTGCAAACACCCAGCCGTTAAATCGGCCAGATAATTTAGCATTAAATGATTTTAGACAGTCCTTATTTTTTAAAACCAATTTTTCTTAATATGTATTCTAAATTGGAAAATATGCGACCATCTTTTGTGGGTAGGTAAGCCGTTGTTGAAAGGTTTTCCACTTGAACACCAAACTGGTTTAAAACTTCATCGCACTTTTTTAAGACAAATGTTTCATCTTTTGTATCTCGAAGCAAGATTGCTAATTCTACCCGCAAGCAATTTAGCAAACAAGAAATCTGAACTACATTTGTCCAATAATTGTTGTAAAGTTATATCTAAATCTTCTAAAGCACGATGCAGCTCGTTGTTGTTGCAGTAATGTTTCACTAAATCTGTGTTTTTTGTTGTTGATAATTGACATATACCTAATTATATTATTTTCTTTTTTTTCCCGTGCTACTCTTAGATCTTTGCAGTTTATATTAACATTATGCTTTATAGTTATTATACTTACAAATTGAATTGTTAAATAGTTTGTTGTCAATAATTAAGATAAATGAATTCCTATTATTGTTTTACTTTGTGATAAGTTTTGTTAACTCTCGCCTGCAAAAGATAAGAAGACAGACATTAATTCCTGTCTGAGTTTATTTTTCATATCAGGGGAAAACTCTTCCTTGTTTATGACCATTATATATTATAAGTATTGCACAATTACTTATGGTTTAGTTATCTTTGACATCTTACAAATCATCATTTATTTTTTAATTTGCCACGTAAATTTTACTTTATAACGTCATAAAATAATAACCAGCTTCAAATTGTCTGTTAAATATTATCAACTAACTTAAAGTAAGCAAAATAGCTGAGTAAAACGTTTTTACATGGTTGACAAAGCAACTGAGTAAATATACATTACAACTCATTAGGACACTATAGCATGTTAAATAAATTTAAAAGGTAAGCATAATACACCTATCAGTTGTAAGACGCACTATACGACCCCGGGAGAGGTGCGTCATGGGTGTGTCATTTACCACCACATTCTTGACGGAGGGTACGTCAGTGGCAGCCTTTGGTCCGTCAAAAAATTGACGAAGGGTGCGTCAAGGTCCGTCACGTTACATGGGTGCGTCACAGTGTACATCTTTTTACGAACAACAAATAAATATGATATGCCATACTATACCACCAACCAGGCTCTACTGTAATACCGCAAACATCACTTTTCTGATATTTTATACCGCATGTTCTAAAATGCCTGAATCACTCGATCGCCATTGCAAGTGTGCAAGATTTTGTCAAACGGGGGAAAAAGAAGGAACCGACAGTAGACCAAGAACCTTTCATGTTGAGGATAGTATCACGTATATGATAGGGGATCAGCATTGCCTATACCACACAAGCGTAGAACAATCTAACAACAGCAGAGGTAGGAGGACAGGCCCCCGGACTTGGATTTTGTCGGGGATGTGCGGCAGGAGATTCAAATAAAAAAAAACCTACCCATTTCTAAGGGTGATTTGTGGAAAAACGGTACCCATTTCTAAGGATTTTGCCTCATTTATAGACCCCCGTTCGCAAATTTTCCGGAAAATAACCAAATGTTCGCAATTCGCGAAAATAGACCCATTTGTAAAGATTTTTTGTGTGGAAAACTAGACCCAATTTTCGCAATTCGCGAAAATATACCCATTTGTAAGGATTTTAAAATAGACCCATCTGACACAAGTTGGGCATTTCTTTATTTTTCTGAGATTTTCCATCACAAAATCATACCCCATTATGGTTTTTTAGCAAAAAGCGACCCATTAGAGCGGCACTATCCCCGTATAACGCAGTAATTAGGCGAGTACCCCCCCCCCCCCCCCCCCCCCTGAGGAAAGGTCACACATAATTTGTCAATCAAGCTCACGGACACAGACATCAACCGACAAAAAGTCGGGTATTAAAAGGGAATAAAGAGAGAAAAAAACCTTGGAGATATTTGATTTGATTTGAACAAAACAAAACACTATTGGAGCCCAGCCGCCCCGGAAATAAGGCCAAACGGTTAATAAATTCGAGGCCAGGCCCGGCCGAGGCTAAGCTGAGGGAGCCGGGGCATCCCCTGCCAGGCTTTCCACCCTGTCCCCATCACCGAAATGAAATGACAGTCTCTGATATGACTGTACAGTCGGTTATGGCCACCCCCTTGATCACAGGCCTGTCCATCGTGCCCCCCCCCCCCCCCCCCCCCCATCCAAAAACAACAAAAAACATATAGACACATTGATAGTTTATAGTTACGCTACCGTGAAGATCAAGCTAACTGGTATGTGCAGTCTGAAAATGGTTTTAACTCCTTGGATCGGAGAATGCTAAAAAATTAGAACATGTCATAAGTTAAGGATGGGGGGTGGGGCGGCACGAGGGATGGGCCTGTATTCAAGGGGGTGGTCATTACCGACTGTACAGTTATATCAGAGACTGTCATTTCATTTCGGTGATGGGGACAGAGTGGAAAGCCTGGCAGGGAATGCTCCGGCTCCCTCAGCTTAGCCTCGGCAGGGCCTGGCCTCGAATTTATTAACCGTTAACACCATGTATCATGTTAAATTTCCTTAAAAATACGTTTGTACATTATTGGCGTACTTCCCGATATATTTTTCGGCTCAGGCTGCCACAAACTCAGCTTTAATAGCCTAGTGATGCAGTGGTAGCGGTAGGCTGCATAACAGTGGCGTAGCTACCGAGGGGTGGGGCAGTGTCCCTCTGACAGTTTTTTCCCTGCCCACCTCTCCGGATGTAGTGTGTATAGGCATTTATGACAACTTACAAAACATGCCTTTACGCCCTCCCCCTCCATCTAGTAAAGTTACATTACGAATTGAAAAGTCTATCTCAATAATTACTTAACTAATACTACTACTACTAGGCAAATTTATACTTATTTTAAGGCATTTCTCATGGCGATACCAATATTCAGAAATTTCAATAGGCCTAATTGTGATATTTTTAGAATGTCACATGCCTCCAAATTTGGGGAGGGGTCGTGGACATTTATTATATGGGGGAGACGTAGCAATTATTAAAGGGGCGATGTCGCAAAAAGGGGAAGCAAAAATACCCTTGTCGCGAGGTATTGCTTTAAAGCTTGGACCTTGAATATTGAAATGCCCCCTTAATTCTTTGATGGTAAATAGAAGGTGTAATTTCCAATATCCGAAGTTCAAATGTTTAAAATACACTTTCGAGAACCCAATTTTCTACTTACCTCCCGTTTATATTGTAAATAGCCCCCCAACCCCCAACCCCCTGGTTACGCCGCTGAACGGGCCGAAGCAGAATGGGAAATGTCTCGAAATTGTTTCATGGATCCTCATCCTGACGTCTATGATAATCAGTTAAATATTTTATGAATTTTATAGACCAGTCAGACATTATTGTGCATATAAAAGTTCTCCTCTTGGTTCCGTGCCGGATCTAAAATACAACTTTATACCACGGTCCCTAACTTTAAAATATTGAACACTTTAAAAATATGTTAAAGGCCTACAATGACAAAGTGTACACGGTCTTTACGTAGGGGTCGATATTGAAATGAATATATTATTAATATAAATATATATAATATTTATTCAAATAGTCATGAGTAATAACCAACTCCGTGTCATGCTGATATTCGAGGGGCCAGGGTTGACAACATCGAATAAGGGCAGATCCCCCGTGAATCAAAAGTAGTTTCATTTTTAGTAGTCATCGTGTTTTATCCAGTTTAGTCAACGATATCTGACGACGGTGTGCGTCGTCATGGTCCGTCAGAATCCACCAATGGTGCGTCCAAAAATTGACTGAGGGTGCGTATTTGGATGACAAAGGGCCGTCGTATTTTGACACAGGGTGCGTCATGGTGCGTCAATGTGTTAAAAGTAAAGGTTTGTCAATACACAAGTTGACTTCTCAACTAATAATAATAATTGATTACTGGTAATGCTTATTCACCGGTCGATAACGCGATGAGGATTATGGCCGCATTTTTCCGATGGCATTACAAAGATAAATGTGAAAATCAAAATCGTATTTTACCTAGCATTTTGTATTGTAACTTCCTCAATAATCCACCAATCATAGCGTGTAATATCTCAGATTAAATGGAAGGACTTTCCCAACAACTGTGTAGTTTGATATTTTTAATTAGGAGTTTACTTTTAGAGTTATAAGCATATTTATACCTGGTCTGTTACTTTTCTGATAACTGTATAATGGTTTTGTAACAAAAAAAACATTATACAGTTATCAGAAAAGTAACAGACCAGGTATAACTATGCTTATAACTCTGAAAGTAAACTCCTAATTAAAAATATCAAACTACACAGTTGTTGGGAAAGTCCTTCCCTTTAATCTGAGATATTACACGCTATGATTGGTGGATTATTGAGGAAGTTACAATACAAAATGCGAGGTAAAATACGATTTTCATTCATAAACCTGTATATACAGGTGTGTCCCAAAAGTCTATGCACGTTTTTGAAGAGTCATATCTCATAAAATATAAATCATATGGTATCAATTTAACCATATTTTGATAGACGAGATTTGGGAAATTATTTTGATACCAAACACAACCCTATTGGTGAACCCACAACATTATAAAACTGGTTGAAAGTTTTTGGCCATGTGAGACCCACCCAAGTACCATACATTTGTTGCTAAAACAGGTGCGCATAAATTAACGATATGAAAGCAACGTTGCGCATTGGTCATGTTAGTCACCGTTCACTGCTTACCTTGCAACATTAATGTTATTACCAAACTCAGTCACTCACAACATAAATAGGTATAGTAGATAACATTGCACAGCACAAGTCTTCATTCAAGATGGTTTACAGCACAGATAAGCGAATACAAATTGTATGGTTCTACGCTGAAACAAATTCAGTTCAACTTACTCAACAAAAGTTCAGAAAACATTTTAAAGTGAAACGCGCACCAGGAAGAATGTCCATTCTTAAGTTGGTGGATACATTTTTGAACACAGGAACTGTGCATGATTTGTCTCGATGTGGTAGAAAAAAGACTGGTAGATCAACAAGTCACATTGATGTCATAAGACATGCATCAGCTAAAAGTGCAAAGAGTTCTATTCGCTGTGTGATGTGTGTGTTCACTTTTCTGTTACGTTATTTAATTTTTTAGGTCTGTGTTTTTGCATTAGCACACGTCTCTGTATAAATGGAAAACATTTAAACTAGATTTCACTATAGAAACGAAAACTATGTGTGATATAGTTTGTTATTATGATGGGATCACTGTAATGTAAAAAATTTAAACATTACAATTGACGGATCACTTTCCGTGTAACCAACTCTACCCGTCTTTTTGTTAATCTCAATAGGTATGGATTTATGAATTTGATTCCTCCGACGTATAAAATTACATTTTTGCAGTAATACATATTTTACTTCTAGGGTGGCATTACAAACAGATGTTACTCCAATGTTTGGTATCAAAATTATTTCCCACATCTCCTCTTTCTAAATATGTATTCATATTTTCAATACGACTTATATGTTGTGAAATACAAAGCTTCAAAGTCGTGCATAGACTTTTGGGACACCCTGTAATTGCTACTGTTGAGAATTTGAATGTTGATTTGAGTAAAATATATAGCTACTAAACGGCAGTAGGTAGAAAATTCACAGCCCTGAATTGAATGATCACTTGTGTTCATTGATTGATCACGTGTGGTCATCCAATGATCATTACACCATCATTTTGAATTATTCAATAGTCATTCAGGGTCATTACAATATCCCTCGGGGTCAATAAATAGTCACTTGGGTTATTAAATGATCACCAGCGGTTATCAAATGACCAATTGGGACATTATATAATTGCTTAGTGACATTACATTATCCCTATGGTCATTGCATGATCACCCAGGTTCATTAAATGATTGTTTATGACCATTGCACTATCACTTGGGGTCATTAAATGTTTTTTTCTTCTCACTTATATTTTTTTATTATCATTTCTTTCGCTGAAAAGATCACATACATCATAAAACAATTCAAATATACATGTGGTGATACAAATTATATTTACCAAGGGGAGCATTCATGTATTAACAAATGTTATTTAGATTGAACGTATTTTGTATATAAACAGGTAAATTTATACAGAGACAGTGTATTTTTTTCTTTCTTTTCTTTCTTTCTACATACATGCAATAACTTTGACAATTTAATTATCTTATTTCTCAAAAAGTGATGTCCATTTATGCCACCGGATATTGAAAGCTTTGTTTTTCAGGTCTACATTATAAATAGTGTTTTCGTTGACATACAAATTTATCACCTCTTTCTTTCCATAGGTAAAACAAGGTTTTTATTTATTTATCCTGCTTTTGTAAATATTGAATTTCAGAATTAATAAGATTGTTAACAACATAATCTTTGTACTGGTAATTTCCAAACAGGATCATTTCTTTTTTCAACCGAATATTTGTGTCCAGATTGCTATTAATCCAGTTTTGAACGTCTTTCAAGTACTTTATAGTAAATTCACATTCCAAAAGAGATGTACAAAGTTTTCGTCAACTTCATTACAAAAGGTACATTTTGGATTGACCGATTTACCAATTTTAACTAAAAGGGTATTTTGTACAAAGGATTCTGTTTAAAAGGCGAAATTGGAACCAACGGAGTTTAACTTCCTGAGTACATTTCCAGTTATACTGACAAATATCCAACCATTCTTTTTCAGTTAAATATACCTAATTATTTTATGGTTCCATTTTTCAGTACATTTAAACTTAACCTTTAATCCAGTAATAAAAATGTTACAAAATTGTTTACAACCTTTGATATTAAATGTTCATCTGGGATTATTAAACGACCAAAGGGTCATTAAATTATCACTATGGTGTCATAACACCATCACTTTGAATCATTCAATGGTCTTTCGGGGTCATTACATAATATAATATCACTTGGGGTCAATAAATAGCCCATTGAGTCATTAAATGATCACCAGCCGTTATTAAATTGTTTTTGGTTACTAGTCACTCAGGATAATTACACTATCACCTGGTTTAAATAAAAGTCACTTGGGTTTTCAAATGATCACCAGCGGGTTAGTAAACTATTGATTGTCGTCATTACGATATCACTTGGGTTCAATGAATAGTCACTTGGGGTCAGTAAACGATCACCTGGACTTATGAAATAACCTGACAGGGTCATTAAATGATTGATTTGTGACATTGCACTATCACTTGAGGTCATTATATGATCACTTGGGGTCATTAAATGATCACTTGGGGGTAATTAGATGATCACTTGGGGTCATTAGATAATCACTTGGGGTCATTAGACGATCATTTGGGGTCATTAGATGATCACTTGCGGTCATTAGATGATCACTTGGGGTCATTAAATGATTGATTTAATAGGACATTGCATTATCACGCGATGTTATTAAATGACTCACCTGAGGTTATTAGTGATCGGTCGGGGTTTATTTAATGGTTGTTTGGGGTCATTACACTATCATTCGGGTCGTTAACTGATCCTCGAGGTCATTACACTCACTCGGGGGGAGGGGGGGGGGGGGGTAAATGAATGTCACTTGTGGTCAACAAATACTCACCTGGAGGTATTTCAATGATTACTTTGAGTCATTGCACTATCACTAGGGGTCAATAAATTGGTGTCTTTATCACATGGAAGGTAATCATCTTTTGACATTTGTAACATTATGTATAAAGTCAAACAGTTCAACAGTCTCTATTAGTGTCCCAATTAATTGATTTCAGATTTAAATCCCAAATCAAGTAGTAAACCTAAAACAAAATATCTACCACCAGGTCACATATAACCAGTAAACACAAAACGTTTTCAAAACGTTTTAAATTGGGTTTAATTAGGTTTCGTTCATGTGAAACGTTTCAAAACGTCACAGTTTCAAAGCATGTATTTATCAAAACGTTTATAGAACGTTATATTACAACCTAAATTAAACCAAATATTCTGGACCATATTTTCGATTTTAGGAAATGGTTTTAAAACGTGGGCAATTCGACGCATGCGCACTTAGCTTGGTTATATTGGTTATATCTGCATCATGTATCATTTTATAAAATGAAATGTTCTTACTTGCCATTAAATGGCAAGTAAGAACATGGGTCTCCAAGAACATTACTTAACAACAAACTGTACACATGAACAATTTTGTTGGAGAATGTTAATAAAAAGCCATATGATTGAATTGTTCTTTCGATTGCCAGTCAATTATAAATTACCTAATATAGGCTGCCTCAAAAACGTTTTCAAAACGTTTTAAATTGGGTTTAATTAGGTGTAATTATTGTGAAACGTCTTTAAAACGTTTTGGAACCATCTCAATAGAATAATTAATTAAAAATAGTTATTTCACGTTATATCATGTATATTAACGTTTTTAAAACGTTACATGAAAACGTTATTAAAACCCATAACAAACTCCTCACAAATACGTTTTTAAAACGTAATATTGAAGACAAAAATTCACCAAATTCCTATGTTTTTTTCACGTTAACAAAAAAGTTAAATGGTTAGCTGGGTACGATCACAAAAGTCTTGTATTTGGCTGAAAATCTCTAGAATTCATAATTTATAGGCCTAGATCTCGAAATAAAGAAGTGTTTATTGACGATCTTGGAAATAAAGATTGTTGCTGGTTGAATTTTTAAAAAAATATTTAATAAGCTTTTATTTCTTTTCTTTTTTCAATTCTTTTTTTCTTCCCAAATCCGATATTTCCCGCGAGGGGTGGGGTGGCGGCGAGACGGCAAGATTTCCCGACAAGGAGCTTGCCATTTTGCCCTCTACTTCCCGCCGTGATTACAATGCGACAGTTGATATAAAGTTTGTGAGTAAATGACGATCTTATGTGTGTATGGCGTATTTAAACGTAAACTGAACATGTTTTGCTATTTCTTAACCAAAATATGACATTGAAAAAAAATTTTAAAAAATAAAAAAATAGCAACCCTAGATTTCCGAAAGTTCGGGTCGGTCGGAAAGGTCAAGTCAAATTTTGTTGTTGTTGCCTTTCATTTGCCGGGAAAATCTGGACCAAGTCATTAGTGAAGAAGTCTTCCGACAGGGAAGATGAAACCGTCTAAACGTCAGTAAATCATGAATTGGTTCAACTTACATTTTCACCTAATCGTTTTACCAACCGCGGATTAAGTACTCACCGGAAGCGATGTTGTATTGCTATCGGCTTTGGCTGAATATGTGTTGGTTTGGTTGTAGTATAGTTTCCTGGAATATAATTCTCGTATATTTGACCGATAAACAAAAATGTTATTATTAGAAACAGAGAGAGAATTAACAGTTACGGGCGTGACCGAAGTGACCTGCCATGACCGAACAGAGTGTTTTAAACTAAAGTTGTTCGATGCGATGTTTTACACTAAATACGGGAATTGCGAAAATGTGCTATTGTTAAACTAATTTAATTCCGTTCCCCGACTGACGTCTTGAAATTGGATGTAAATTAAAGGGGCACTCCGGGAGGGAGCCCCTCAATATTTGATCGGAAGTTGGGATTTTCGCATACGTATTAATGCTTACACATGTGCTAACTACCACCTGCAGTTATTGCAGTTAATTTCATGTTAAATTCAAGAATTTTATAATTTCTTTAATTTAAAACCTCCAACTTGTTTTGATAGAGCTTAGTTTGACTTTACGCCATGGATTTTAATCATGATTATACATTTTTGGAAACCTTACGCTCTTCACATTTAAGTGGTGAAATGATAATTAAGGTTGATTAATCTGTTTCCAACTCATACGTATGCAAAGAAAGGTATGTCAAAAACCTGTTTAACCGATTTGACGGAATATGACGGGTCTACTAACTGTTCAGTCCAGTTCACCACTAAAACGTTAGATTCCGATCATATTTATACATTCTCCTTCTCTCTTTGGAATCTCCAAAATTCAATAAATAATCAACATTGTTAAATTGGTCCTGAAATTAAATGTGATCAAAGAGATATGTCGAAAACCAGTTCTGCTATGCAGTCTTATGATGATTCAATATGAACCGTAGAAAGTGCTCATACAATTTTCTGTAAAAATAAAGGTTGAAGTACCCACATCCAGTATTTTCTATTAAATTTCCCAAAGCAAAGTTTATATAAAAACGCTTATTCAAATCGTAACAATGGTATTCCATTTGTTGGTGTTACAACTCATTAGACTTGTGCATTATTATCTTTAAATTAAAAATATTTAAATACCAAACATATAAATAAAATACATATTTATAATTTGTTCAATATTGTACATACAAAAAACAATTATTTATTTACCAATCATTGTTGAGGTTCAAACGATATCGAGCATGTCAACAGCGCTGCACAGCTGAGATACGTATATGTGCGGTTATTTTTGTCAATGTTGTTAAGGCATTCCCCCCTATGACCTGAGCTGCTTACTCTGTATACAGTCATCAAAAAAAGTAGTTTACCAGGTAATAACATGTGCTTACTATAACTCATTTTAGAAAAATATATAATTATTAAGTAATTGAGAAATGCATGTCACCTCTTTAATTTGAGTTAATGCGTGTGAAAGAATGGTTTGATATCAAGGGAGGTACCAAATGTAATATTAAGTACGGTTTCCATGATCGCATTTGGTTTTATACAACACGCGGACTTAATTACGGGCAAATTATTGATTACTAGTAGTTCGTGTTAATTTACAGGAAGATGTCCAGGTTGGACAATCGGCCGGTCGCATTGATTCTGTGGATCAATACGACACACAAGCTTTACCTGTCATTCCCCATGTTGAAAAGAAAAACGTGAAAATTAAAATCGTACTTTACCTTACATTTGGGATTGTAACAATACCATTCTTAGCGTGCAATATCTCAAATTAAAGAGGAGAACTCTATAATATGTTCAGCTAGGAGTTATACTTTTAAAGTTATCAGAACACATTTATTACCTGTTAAGTTATATCACGTGAGATGCTTACCTATACCTGTCAAATGGTTGAACTTGCTTATCACAGGGTTGGCGTGTTTAGCCCACGTGAAATACCTTCCCATGCTGATTCCAAGACAGAAGATTACGAGAACAAATAACATCTGGAAGCGCCTTCCCTTGATGTTATCAGTCTGTGGGGGAAAAGATCGATTAGGCCTCAGAAGATCTGAAAATTTTTGAAGTAATTGGATTTTTTTTAAATTCTTAATATATTGATTTTGATTTAGTTTTTGGACTTTTTTAGAAGATTTTAAAAATGTCAATTTGTTGAAGAAAAAAAGGCACTTGACCGACCGAAAAGTCCGACAAGAGAGTGTTTGATTTTTCTGTCTTCGCATGAGCATGCTGAGGGCTAACATTTAAAAACTAGCAATTATTGCTTTTACGAAAAATTTTCTTACATAAAGTAAATGCGTATTGTAAATAGGACAACAGATTACAGAGAAAATATGCTCCGTTAAGGAAACACCGGCAATTTGGATACACATTGGAATCGTTTCGATACATTGAAAGACAGGTGTTTGGGCCTTCAAGTCCTGAAAGTTGCAAGGATTTGGGGTGATAGTTTTAAAGGTACAGCCTAATTTGCATAGAATTTGCATATTAATTTGTAAAAAATGAATTTTGCATTTACACGCCATAGATTTAAACTGACACGACATATTCACTTCTGGTAAAATGCAAGCTTTGGCCAACATATCATGCTATCAAATAATACCAATATTGGGATAAAAAGTTAAAATCATCATGTTTATTTTGCATAAATTAACCCAGTTTTGTTGTTTTATTTTATTTACACCATCTTCCGTTCCGTGTATTTACAACCTATTAAATAAATCGGAATATGTTTTTGGTTATTCTTAATAATCAATATAATTGGCGTTTTTGGTGAATATTTCAGGCCCGGAGGCCATATAGAACTATATTTAGGCCACAAAAACTAACTCCTCCCTTTTTCACATTTTGGCAATCGCCATAGAGTGCGTTAATGCCTGGTGGCCCTACATGTACTGAATACCTATCGCATCAATGAGCGCTGTTTTGCATTGTTCGTGTACGTATATAATAGACCTGCAGTGAAATGAATTGCTGTACTCATGTACATTTATTGTACACAGGCATTTTTATGCTACGTTTGAATTCGTGCGGTAAAATTGTTCTGATATCATGTATGGTGAAATGTCTATTCGTCAATTCGTATAATTGGGAATTTAATGGATACTGTTTTGCTGTTTTCTATTTAAATATTAGAATTTGTATATTTAAAGATTAACAGTAAAGATGTAGTGAAATTTGCTGAAGTATTACTAGAAACGCTGTAGTACGGAGTCTCATCCGTGTCATTCGTGTCATTCTTGCAAGTTGCAGCGCGTTGTAAAATACAAACATGACTAAAGTCACTCTTTGTGGCATTCTTAACGATCTAAAAGGTAAACAGTATTTTAAAAATGTTATTAACTATATTCAGGGAATCATTCTTAGTTAACACAAGAGTGAATCAGCGTTGTTGATAATTGATAGTCATATCTGGATTTATTTTTAATTTTTAATTTTTGTTATTTTTATCTATTAGATTAGCATATACAAAACACCAGAAAACAGATACCACTGGTTTTCAAATAGAAAAAAAAGCCTACACACGCAAAAACTTTGTGAACTCCGAAAATGACACAAGCAAAAACACTTATGAACTCCGAAATTGAACCAGTTTACAACTGCCTGCAGATTCCACTAAGTTGTTCTAATAATAAATAAATAAATGGTGTAAGAAAAAGATTTCTTTTATCTAAAACAGATTTTCGCTGTGCAAAAATAATCTAAATCAATTTGAAGTACTCCTTCAAATTCCCCTACACAGAAAACTTTTCTAGGTCACAAGTGGGTCACAAGACACATTTACGTGAGTCTTTCTTATTTTAACCACCTAAATGGGTCAATGTGACTCAGATCACAAGTACATTGACTCTCTTGTGATGGGTCATTGTAATCCCGAGAATGTAATGGGTCATTTGACTCAATTTTGTGTAGTTACTGGGTCAAGATCGATACTTGACTCACTTGAATTTATAACTAGGTCAAGATCGCTGTGAGTCACTTTCGTGTTTTACTAGGTCAAGAACGATGCTTGACCCGGCTGTATGTTTCAGGGTCACAAGCGGGTCACTTGACCTATTTGACGTGAGTCACTACTATGTAACTTACCTAGATGGTTGTAATGACCCAGATCATGAAGTACAGTTACTCATCTGAGATATGACAATGGGTCAACTAACATACTTGCTTATGTGACTCACTTGATTATGTGCAAGTGTGTCAAGATCGAGACAATATGAGTCATTTGACTTACTTGCTCTTGTGCTGGGTCATTCCAACCATGAACGTAAACAGGTAAACTGACTCAGTTCTGTATAGTTACTGGTCAAGATCGACATCTGACCCACTTGTATTTTGCAAGTAGGTCAATATCGATATCTGACCCACTTGCATTTTACAAGTAGGTCAAGATCGATAGCGGGCGCTGTGTAGCGCGAATGGCATTATGGGAAGGGTCCCAGCCAACATCGATCGTGGGCCCACTTTGGGCCTTCATGGGACCCTTAATATTTTGTCCACTTTGGCCTGTATACGGGCCAAAGTGGACAAAATATTAAGGGTCCCATGAGGGCCTACTGTGGGCCCACGGTCGATGTTGGCTGGGTTGTGCATCAGCTTCTTTAAAAATAACACCATGGAAAGTAGATTTCGTTAGGATATATATATCCATTTTATTAACATGATTAATTCGAGACGTCACTCACTAAGTGATTGTTCACAAACCAGATACATGGGACCCTTAATATTTCTGAAGACTCACTTTGCAGTTTGTTGAAATTTAAATTGTGTTTCAGTCATGTAATTTTTGGTGTGACCCATTTTCCAGTTTGACCCATTTCATCATTGGTGTGTCAGTATGACTCATATGATTTCCAATGTGTGTAACTACATGGATGAAAACAAAGACCTATGAAAATGGGTCAGTTTGACCTGCTTAGCCATGTCAATCTGACTCATATGAGTGAGCTGATGTGACTCATTTGGATTTGAGGCGAGTCATGTAACCCAAGATAGTGAGTACTAGTCATGTGCAGAAACTCGTTAAGGCCGGGGACTTAAGGAAGTTTTTTATTTGATTTTTTGAATTTTGTGAGTGCTGTAATTATTGAACTATTAATCAAATGTAAATAAAAGTATACATTTTTGGAAAGGAAATGGATCAGAGAATCCAAATTTGGCGTCAATTTTGACCAAAAAAGTAAATCTTTTGAGAAAATCACAAAATTCACTTTTTTGACCCAAATTTTTTTGAACAAAGCTAACAAAAAATAATTTTGAGTAAAAAATGGCCAAATCACTTTATAATGATGTTAAGACACTAATGAAGGGACGATTTTTTTTTTTAAACCTAATCTAATATTTTTGAATATGTTGACCAAAAAGTGCCAAAAAACGTGAAAAATGGATTTAAAAAAAAAAATTACACTTTTTTGTCAAAATTTCAAAAAATATTGGATTAGATTTTTAAAAAAACTCGTCCCTCCAGTAGTGTCTTAACATCATCATCAAGTGATTTGGGCATTTTTAACTCAAAATTATGTTTGTTAGCTTTGTTCAAAAAAATTGGGTCAAAAAAGTGATTTGTTTGTGATTTTCTCAAAAAATCAACATTTTTGGTCAAAATTAATGCCAAATTTGGATTCTCTGATCCATTTCCTTTCCAAAAAGGTATACTTTTATATACATTTGAGTCATGGTTCAATAATTACAGCACCAACAAACTTCAACAAAAAACTTCCTTAAGTCCCCCCTTAAATTTGAATAACGTGTCATATGACCCATATACATGTGTTGTTGTGACCTACTTTGTAGGTTATTTTGACCTACTATATGTGTGTCATTTGACCTACTGTATTTGCCAAGGAAGTAACTAGGTGGATACTCACTTACGTGAGTACCGATGACCCATTTAAAGTTTTCTGTGTACGTCTGTTCCCTTTTGAAGGTAGAAGCAATGGCCATAGCATCATTTCATATTCCTGATTACTTGATGTTAAGGATAAGGTATAGGCCTACAAAATAATGATAATCATCTATCAATTAATACAACCAGATTGGTTACAAGATATTCATTAATTATGAATATGGTAATATACTAGCTATGGTAATGGGTTTGATAGTAGGCCTAAAGGTGAAACTTGAAATATTTTACGACTCAAGATGAATGAATGACATACAACAATCACATATGACGGATATGATATACATTAATATGACGACAGTTGAACATGTTGATTTGAGTCACTAAATTAGAGTACCATTCTAAATCATAAATACCATGACAATTACGTTAAAGTATCAAAACATAGCTTCTTAATATAACACTACAAATCCACAATGTAATAATACGAGGGTCGTTCAATAAGTTATATCTCCTAGTCCTACCTCATAACTTTGATAACAATTATAAAGCCAGTCTTATGAAATATTCCACAATTGTAGCTTTAAATCTCAGCTACAATTTCATAACAAATTGGTCTGAATAGCTTTGATTACTGGTTGTCTTCTCTGGATATGCAGTGAAAGCAGGGGCGTCATATGGGTGGGGGACAGGGGGACACGTCCCCCTCACTTTTCAAAGTGGGGTGGGGGGGAGGACATAATAGCAGATGTCCCCCCCCCCCCCCCACTTTTTTGAATAACCCTGAGGCTGAAAGTGTCTAATTATGATGATGATGATGAGTGATGATGATGCCCCCTCAAAAGAAGCAATTTTTTGCGCGGATTAGTTTCAATGTTTAATTATTCAAGCTTAACAACATGGTTTCAGGAACGTTTTCTGGACCATTTTAGTGAAAAAAACCCCATTTTTGCCCGCTTCGTGCGAGGTTGGCAATGTTTCTTTATTCAAGTTATAAAAAGATGGCTTAAGGAACGTTTTTCTGGACCATAAAAAACTGACAGTTTAAACATGATGGCTCATGAACATTTTTCTGGGGCTTTTTAGTGTTAAAATAGCCATATTCTTTTCGAAAGCGCGAAATGGTTTCAATGTTTATTCAAGCTTTATAAAATAACGTTTTCTGGTCCATTTTTGGTTGGCGGGTGCAACCCGCCAACCTTATAGCATCAGATTGCATATTCTTTGACATTTAGGTCTTTCTATATACATGGAGGCTGCCATTTTGTTTTTAGTATATGGAAAATTGTCTAAATTATTTTGTAGTCTTTGTAAATTATTTTAACAGTCCTGCAGTCTGTGATCATGGAGTCAAAGCTATATTTGTTTAGCCTTGGTGATTCAAGATGTTATTAGACTCCCAACAGAGAGACATAATAGCTTATCTTGTTTGACTAAAGAGAAATCTCCCAAATGTCTGCCTGGGGCTGTTTAATGAGTTGCGGATGTCATTATACCTAGATTGTTCTTCAGATGGTACCTCCCCCCCCCCCTCCCCCCCCCCCCCCCCCCCCCCCCCCCCCCCCTTCATGCACAAACATCAACTTTATTGGTTACTGTACTATTTTTAGACTGTTGTGTTTTGATTTGAGGTGTTTTTTTGTTGTTTGAAAGATACATACACCATATCCCTGGTATTTTGGTATGCAACAGAATGAACAGATGCTTCAGAAAATGGTTACAAAACATGATTCTTTCTCCTGGATCGCCCCCATTCCATTTCAATGGAATTTGTTTCTATAATTAACAAATAAATCCTACTTCAACCATAGTTTTACTAACGAATATTGGCCATATGAAATTGAATATAATTCTAATCAAATTAATTGAATATATATGACATATTTTAAACTTAAAATACTTATTTACTTTTTATACTATTAATTATCTACATAATTATTCATTTATTTATTTAATCATTCTTTATTTTATAAGTAATTTTTAATATTTTAATTTTTAATATGCGTGTATTTATGTATTGATTCATTAGTTTATTGATTCATTTATTTTCGATTAAAAATTTAATTTTCGATTTATATTATTATTTATTAACAAAATTATTCAACTATTTATTTAAAAGTATTTAAAAAACAACTCATTTATTTATTTCTACATTTATTTATGTATTGATCAAATAAATTGAATACATATGACATATATTTAAAACTATTTATCACTAAACTATGGCTGTAATTTATATTGCTTTCTAAATTTAGTAATGCCATGCAAGAATCTTGCACAATTATCATCTATGCGCTTGCTTCTTCTGCCACATAATTTTAGCAACTAAAAGCCGTATTTACAAATGTTGCTATTTTTGCTCTTTCTATTTGCCTTATATCACAATTTCCTTTTGACCGCCAACTTTCCATTTTATGGAATTTTTATTGCACGTTTCGAGCGAATTAGTTTCATTGTTTTATTTCAAACTTAAACAAAATGGCTTCATGAACGTTTTTCCGGACCAATTTATTGTTAAATAACCAGTTTTTTTGCGCGCTACGCACACATTATTATTTTCAATGTTTTATTATTTAAGCTTAACAAGATTGCTTCAGGAAAGTTTTCAGGATCATTTCAGTGTAAAATAGCGCTCGAACTAGTTTGAATGTTTTTTTATTCAAGCTTAACAAGATGGTTTCAGGAACGGGTTTCTGGACTATTTTAGTGTTAAAATAACCAATTTTTGCGCGCTACATTATGTTAGTCTCACTGTTTATTTATTATTCAAGCTTAACAAGATGGATTCAGGAAAGTTTTCTGAACATTTCTTTTTACAATTGAATTTTGTTACGCTCAGCTTGAATTATTTTAAAAATAGGCATTTTTTGCGCACTAGCAAATTAGTTTCACTGTTTAATTATCAGTCAAGCTTAACAACATAGCTTCAGGAACGGTTTTTAAACCTTTCTTTTTATAATAGCCAATATTTTCGCGCTCCGCGCGAATCCTTTTTAATTTATGCGCATTTCAAAACCCTTAGGCCATGTTGTTTGCTTTTGCAAAATTTAAGGGGAAAAAAATCCAATTTTGGATGATATTGATAATAAGCCAATATTGGTTGGAAATGAAGAAGTGGCTTTTGCGATAAAATTTTGGTCAAAAGTATACACCAGATTGCACCAAATGAGTTCCAAAATTGATTTTTTTCTTCTACTTATGAGGGGGGCACATCCACCCTCAGACACCCCCCTGTCCGAGCATAGCTCGGAGGGCGGTGCTCGGTGCTGGATCCGCACCTGGTGTCCCCCCCCCCCTCCCCCCCCCCCCCCCCCCCCCCCCACTTTTGAAAACGGGATGACGCCCTTGAGTGAAAGCCGAATGTACATTTCGCTTGACGGGAACGGATGAAAAACAGCAAAATATCTTCTGAGTACGGATTACTGAACATATGGCCAATTCTAAGAGACAGGCATACCTAATGTATATTGGTCAAGTAACAGAACTTCTAAATTTCAGATATCTTTTCAACAACCTATAAACAATACTGATTTGGTAGGACAAATATGCCCGCTGATTAGCCAAAACCAGATCAGGACAACCCTTAAGTTTAACCCTACCCTTGGGAAGACTGTAAAATTCATATTGCTTTTAATATGAACTGAAAGATCCTCACTATTATACAGAACTAACTAAATGGAGAGATTCCAAGTTTCTCCAAGACATTTGTTTCTACTATTGACTATCTAATTAATTATTCTTAAGGTTGCACATAAAGAAAACTCATAATAAATGACTATCATGTTAAAGAGCGTATTATATCCATAATCCATAAATACACACGAGGCGTCACTGTGATATGACTTTCGAGTTGATATTATATTTGCAAGCCTACAAGAGTTAATATTGATTACACTCTTATTTATAAATAATAATACCATTATTTAGATATCATCCATTGCTGTCGATTTTCAAAATTAAAAACCATACAATACGGGATTATTTTGCGGGGTATTAATTTGCCGTTTCCGTTGTCCAAAAATCTCTCTGGCTTTTACTGCATCCGAAGTTCCGAACAACAGTGGATCAGATGTGATTGACTGTGCGATTTATTTTGGACTGTGCGAAATTTTTTGACACCTCACCCCCGAAATTTTTTGACACCTCACCCCCGAAATTTTTTGACACCTCACCCCCCCCCCCCCCCCCCCCCCCCAGTGGATCAGATATCAATTATCATTTACTTTAATTGTGTAGCTATGATTCATAGGTATTTATAATCGTAACAATGTTATGAGGCTGCCATTCAAAAGCGATGTTATGAGGGAAGAGGTAGAACTTCTAGAATGACCCTCGTATACATAACAAGACCATAGGCCTACATGGATCAAGAAACCAAGACACTTGTTGTTGATAACGATCCATTTCTACCCATCAAGGTTACCCTAGGCCAACGTTCTTGGACCACTATCTGAACCATTGGACTAATGATTGAAATGTAATATTAGCATTATTAGTAGGCCTATATCAATTATCAATGAACTATCAATAAGCAAATGTAGATATGGGAATAATCCTAATCTTATATTTCTTTTAAAATCAGAATTGATATATTAAGCATGTTAAGTAGGCCTACATGAAAATGTACATTGATTGTGTGTAACATGAGGTGTGTGACTTTGAAATAATCATATTTTGAAGTTACGTACTGTATATGCAAGAAAATGATAGTAATATAATAATAGGTTTTTGGGGGGAATCAACTGATATACATGTATGTATGATTTTGTTGAGAATAAAAAGAGGGTGACGATGATGTAATCATGAAAATTGATAAGAAATAATGAATAATAAACTTTAAAAGATAGAGAAAAGGGAAAATGAAGATTTGGGCCTAATGCTCATGACAACACCGCATATGAAAACGCATAAGAAACTTTTGACAAAGGTGAAATGAAACTATTGTGAAATCCAATGAGTCCAAAACAAAATATACATATTAAACATGATAAAGCTCGACATCGGGTAAGTTTTCATGATTCTTTTGAAATAAATCAAAGATTCACCAGTCATCAGTGGCGGATCCAGGATTACAATTTACGGTGGGCGTGAAACCAAAAAATCGTAAAAGGTCCCCAATTTTTTTTGCCGTCAGCTCCTGAAATTCTGCTAAGTGTGTGTGGGGGGGGGGGGGGGGGGGGCTAGCGATGTGGTTGTCCAAAAACCGGCAAAAAAAATAGCAGGGTACAAGTGGCAAATGTACCAACGGAACCTACCTATGGCTCTGAAAAAGGTAAAGTGGTATATAAAAAAGGTATATTATAACATTTTACGGGGGGCGCCCGCCTCCTCCGCCCCCCCCCCCCCCCTGTATCCGCCACTGAGTCATGATGGGGTTATTCCGGCAGACAGTTCCAATTTAAATATGAAATGTATAGCATAAGTCATGTGAAAGGATGGTGTTTTCAAGCATGTCAACAAGTCTGACAAGAGCGGTGTCCAGCAAGCACAACATTGTGCATTTATATAATGCACAATGTTTTGTGGTTGCTAGACACCTACTTTAAAGGAGGTGTCCAGCAAGCTCAGCATTGTCCATTTATGTTAGAAAAATAATTATACAGAAAAAATCATCACACTTATCACAAAACCGAATAAAACCTTTCGCAATTCGCGGCGATCGAATGTCCCGGTATCAATGAAGTCATAGTTATAGCCTACAATGCACTGCACAAATATGAGCACCAGCAATAACCATGACGTCATTGATACCGGGACTTTCGGTCACCGCAATTTTTAAAAATTGTATGTTGAGAGATGGCAGTTTTTAATCATTTATAAGTATGATGTTTTTTTTGCATATAACTACACGATATGGGCTCGGTAATTATTTTTCTAACATATAATGCACAGCGTTGTGCTTGCTGGACACCTCCTTTATATATTGGTTTAGAAAGGCGTAATTAAAGTTGTACTCGTATTATACGTATTGACTCGTATCATTGTGGGATATATATATCCCACAATGATTGATCTAGAGTCTAAAGTTTATTATAGCTGCTGCCTGTCACCGACTGTTCTGATAAGGCGGCCAAATTTCATTCCTTTCCCCTGTTTGATGTTGTCCATCAATGTATTTGTTTCACCACCCCCCTCTCTCTCTCTCTCTTACCCCATCTGTCCCTCCTTGCAAAATAGCATTTAGCATGCTCAAACCATCATGAGTTTTCTCCTTTTCGTAATTGAAAGGTGATCTTATGTAATGCTCCTCACTTGTTTTGGTTGCTGATATGCATGTATTCGTTCTGCGTCTTTGCATTTAGTGTCCAGGTTTCACATGGCACAGAAAGACTTAAGGGTGTTACCAGTGCTCGTAGAAGCCTTGTTCGTGATTTCTATGAGCTTTCCCTCCAAACTGGGTTTTAACCTTTGAAGTGAAAAGGTTACAACAACAATTCTAATTTTGATCTCCTGTTATGTTATGGGCATCAATCATCTGTTATTGGTTGCTGTCAGGATAGTATAATATATTATATGTATTCCCTCCCTTTCCCTTTTATGAGGAAGTTTTGTATCGCGGGAACGCAGTGATCATTCAATTCTTTGTCTATATGGTGTGTGAGTATGTAAGTGGTTTATGTATGCATGGTTGAATGTATTGTGGGAATAGTGATTCCAGCATTCTCTATCGCATTACCAGGTTGACTAGCTAACGAACGTTGTGGAGAACGGACGTATGTACAGATCGCGTTGTGATCTTTAATTTAATTATTAATCTACATGGAGAATAGTATCTTAGCTTTACCAAATTGTAAGAGATCGCCTACAGGTAGCTGCTAATGCAAAATGCAACTATACATGTTTATAGCAGTGTTTCTTCAATAGGCTACAAAACGGTGGTTTGCAATTGGTGACGTGTTTTATTACATCACAATGGTATAAATGGTTCATTGCTTTACTGGATCCAGAACTTTCTCACCACCAGATCTCAACGAGTAGTCATAGATGGCCAGTCATCAAAATCGGTACCAGTAACATCAGGAGTACCCCAAGGGACTGTGCTGGGTCCACTCCTATTCTTATCGTTCATAAATGACATCCCTGCTGGCATCACATCCAAACTTCGTCTATTCGCTGATGACTGTCTTATGTATAGACCCATCCACAATGCCCATGACAGCCAACTGTTCCAACAAGATCTGGACCGTCTCCACCATTGGTCAATAACATGGCAGATGAAGTTCAACACCGCCAAATGTCATGTCATGCGATTCTCCCTCAAACGTAATAACTTTGAGTCCGAGTACCATCTTGGAGGAAGTCTTCTGGCCATGGTGTCTGAGTACCCATATCTTGGTGTCACCCTTTCTTCAAACCTTTCCTGGCAACCGCATATCACGAATGTCTCCAAAAAAGCCAGCAGGATACTGGGCCTACTCCAAAGAAACCTCCGTGGTTGCCCAAGAAGATTGCGGGAACAAGCTTACATCTCACTTGTTCGTCCCAACCTGGAGTATAGCTGTCCTGTGTGGAACCCCTACACCAAGAAGGATGTTACACGAATTGAGAAGATCCAGCGCCGAGCTGCTAGGTTTGTGCTACAAAGATATCGACAACGAGACAGTGTGACCGCCATGCTCCAAAGATTGCAATGGGACACTCTCGAAAAGCGACGCCAAGCAGCTTGCCTTGCTTTGATGTACAAAGTCCAGGCTGAGACCATTGCCATCAATCCAGCCGACTACCTCACTCCAAGAGCTCCAGCCATCACCAGAAACTACCATCCAAACCAGTACCAGATTATTCCATTCCGCATACAGCTGTTCCAGTATTCTTACTTTCCCCGCACAATAATCTGGTGGAACGCCCTCCCGGCAAGTGCTGCAACCTCCCCGTCGGTGGAGGCCTTCAGGAAAGCAGTATCAGCCAGCAACTAAGAGGCATCCAGTTTTTACTCGCACGATGATTGACATCATGTACAGATCAGCACTTTGGAACTTTGCACCGCACATGAGCATAATTTATAACCTTGGCCACAAAGTCCTAACTTATGGATCCTGCCAAGTATTCGAGTAGAAGTAGAAGTAGAAGCACACAGCAAGATTATGCTTTTGTGACGTTGGCCAATGTGTGTACTTGGTGTTACAGACTCTCCAGAGCTAGCCGGTGAATTTGCACAATAAATCGTAAGTTCTATTTATTGTATAGTTTAAAACCAGTGTATCAATCCTATAACTTGCACGAGCATACAGTTGAATATGGATCTGAATCATGTGTGTATCAATCAAGCAATGTGGTTTTACATGGTATTGATTATTGAGTGATAATCAATGCAGTCACCATTTATAATCCTCATGGGTGGAACTTAGTGTTTATATAAATGTGAGTGGTTAATGAAATAACATCACACATTGTTTATTGAACGTTGAGACTGGTGCCCAGTCTATTGTGTAATTGTGATGTATTTTCATGAGTCACTTATTAGACTTGATCAAAATACAGGTTATACGATGTTTTTTGTGTGATAAGATATAACATTTTGATCAGCGTTATAGAAACGTCACGAGCGTAGTGACGGTGTCAAATATTATACAATATTAGTGTGTGATATAATTATGTGGTTACGAGCGTATAATTTGACGGTGTTAAATATTATACAATATTATTGTATGATATTGGTGGTTAAATTAATCAACAATATTAATTTACTTCAGAATTCTAGTTTGTGTCCAGAATCATTTCAACAAACAAAAGAATTACTATATCGTGTGTATATAAAAGAGTCATGGTCAAGTTTACTTTTACTCTTCTATTTGGGATATAGTTTTATTTATTATATACAGCCGAACATGGGTGTCGGGTGCAAATACCAGACTATGGTACGGCCTACTTGAGGACCAGACAAGTCGTCTCGTCGGGGCTCAGTTATTACAACTACCATATACAGTCTACGAGCAGATGATCTACGGGTCAGTCTACGGGTCATAATCAGAGGATCTACGGGTCATAATCTACGGATCAAGTCTACGGGTCATAATCTACGGATCAACTCTACGGGTCATAATCTACGGATCAACTCTACGGGTCATATTCTACAGGTCAGCTGTCAACTCAGCGTAGGAACTGTTGAACCAACGTAGGAACTGTTTAACCAACGTAGGAACTGTTTAACCAACGTAGGAACTGTTGAACCAGTGTAGGAACCAAATTAGTAAAGTGGTTGTGCACAAACCAATTTGAAGTGTTAAATTGACTCAAAACAATATTATGATGTGTGTATTTATTGTTTATGTATTGTTATCATGTATGTTATATTCACCAAAAAGCGTGAACCAATCAATCATTAATAAATGTAGTGTCAAATCTAAAACAATTCTATGACCTTTTCATTCCTATGTGACATTTTTGGGGACTCTCCGCGAATTGAAAAGACATTGTTTTAGGTGTGAACGAAATCATTTATGCTAGTGCAGATTTACAGAATTTATGTATTTTAAATGCTTTTCTCGAGTAGCACTGGAGAGTATAACAACAATTATGGCGTGTTCTTTGGTAAGTGTGGTCTTTACATAGTATTGCATTTAACCATAATATTTTGTAGCCTCTTGGTAGTACTGTTCGCGTTATCTTTGCGAAACATAGGTAAGCTTGCGTATGCAGTGTTGATTTTGCATTCTGCAATTGTGTGTTTGATCTTCGCCATGGACTTGGTAAAGCTAGCTGCGCTTGGCGAAACGTTGGGACACACTGGTGAGTCGTTACAAAAATTTATTACAGAACAGCAGATGATAGCGCGTGATCTTAGAGCGCAAGATAGAGAACGCTTGGATAGAGAACGTGAGCTGGTTGAAATACAATATAAAATTGCATTGATGAAAGTTGAGAGTGGTGTGAGTGCGGAAAAACAGAAAAGTTATGGTAGATCTCCTAAACTCCCTGCTTTTCAAGAAGGAAAAGATGACATGGATGCTTTTCTCCAAAGGTTTGAAAGGTATGCTAGTGCTCAGGGTTGGAAAAGGGAAACTAATTGGGCTATTAACTTAGGTGCTCTTCTTTCAGGTAAAGGTCTACATGAGTATTCTACTATGAACGCACCAGATGCCAACAACTATGACAAGTTGAAGGAGGCCGTGTTGAAAGCGTACCAGTTAACTGAAGATGGATTCCGCACCAAGTTGAGGACAGCAAAACCAACTTCAGGTGAAACAGGTACACAATTTGTAACACGAATATGTAACTATAGAGATAGATGGATTGAATTATCCAACATTGACAAATCATATGAAGGTGTATGTGATCTTTTAGTTCGTGAACAATTTCTTAATAGTAGTGGCAAAGACTTGACATTATTTATAAAGGAAAGGAAGCCTGATAACATACATGATATGGCAGCATTAGCAGATAGGTATGTTGAAGCCAGAAGTGGATGGCAGCCGGTACCACCTGTTAAGCCCCAAAACATGAAAGGTAAAGGTAATGTTAATCAGCAGAGTAACTCAAGTCAAAGTACCAACAAGTCTTATTTTCATCATGGTAAACAGGACAATCAAGCTGGTAAGCAAGGATCAGGTTTGGGTCCATGTTTTGTATGTGATAAGCGTGGTCACTTAGCACGTGATTGTACACAGAGACCTGCTGTTCTAAAAGCAGCAAGTCTTCAGACTATAGAGGTTAGTTCTACGTCTAAGAAGAATAAACGCAAGGAGTGGTGGAATAAACATAAGCAAGGTAAACAGAATACAAATGAGTCATCTTCGTGTGAAACTTGTACATGTACATGTGATAATCATGAACAGCATGATCAACCAGACTCTAGTACTCAGGGTAAGTCTTCTATTACAGGTTGTATGGTGGTGAAGTTAGACAAACATGTGAACGAGACCAGTTCAAAAGACGGGTTTGTGAAATTGTCATGTGGGTGTAAAGTTCCTGTAATGAGCGCTGCGTGTAGTGCTAAAGAGGTAAGACAAATGCCTGTAGTATGTGGATTGGTTGATAACCAATCAGTACTTGTACTTAGAGATAGTGGTTGTAGCGGTGTCGTAGTCCGTAAAGACTTAGTATCAGATGCCCAGATGACTGGTCATACAAAGACGTGTATTCTTATCGATGGAACGATACGTAAGGTACCTGTAGCTAATATTTATATTGATACTCCTTACTTTACAGGTCAAGTTGAGGCTATGTGCATGAATAATCCAGTGTACGATCTTATTGTAGGAAACGTTGACGGAGTTCGTGGTCCCACAGATCCAGATCCTGATTGGTGCTGTTCACCTCTCAAGAAACAGACAGTTTCTTCGGATAATGATGTAAGTGAATGTAATCAGGATGAATTAGGTTTAGCTGTGGAAACGAGAAGTCAACGTAAGGCTAAGGGAAAACCCTTTAAAGAACTTAATGTATCTGAGCCATTCTCAGAGATCGTGACACCAGACCTTCTACGAGAAGCACAGAAGGCAGACGTGACGTTACGTAAGGTAAAAGAATTAGTAGAGTCGGGTGAAGTTAAGCATGGTAAGAAGGGTAGTACTTCAAAATTTATCATGCCTTCAGATGGTATATTATACCGTGAGTTTCAATCCCCTGTGATAGAGTTTGGTGAATCCTTTCATCAAGTGATAGTGCCTACTCGTTATCGTAATCAGGTATTGAAACTTGCTCATGAGAGTATTTTAGGTGGACATCAAGGTTCCAAGAAGACCAGTGATAAGGTATTGGCAAACTTTTATTGGCCAGGAGTACAAGCTGATGTAACTAGATTCTGTCAGTCATGCGACGTATGCCAAAGAACGTTACCCAAAGGTAGAGTAACCAAAGTTCCTCTAGGTACTATGCCAATTATAGAAATTCCTTTTCAGCGGGTAGCCATTGATCTTATTGGACCGATAGTTCCCTGTACAGAGAGAGGTAATCGTTACATTTTAACTATTGTAGACTATGCAACCAGGTATCCAGAAGCTGTGCCTCTCCCCAGTATTGAAGCTGAGCGTGTTGCCGAGGCATTAGTGAATGTCTTCACTAGAGTTGGGATCCCTGCTGAGATTTTAAGTGATCAAGGTAGTCAGTTCACTTCAGGTGTAATGCAAGAGGTTAGTAGATTGCTCTCAATCAGACAAATGACAAGTACACCTTATCATCCCATATGCAATGGTCTTGTAGAGAGATTCAATGGTACTCTGAAACAGATGCTAAAACGGATGTGTGATGAGAAGCCACGTGACTGGGATAGGTATGATAACCCTTTGTTATTTGCTTATAGAGAAACACCACAGGCGAGTATGGGATTCTCACCATTTGAGCTTCTTTATGGTAGGACAGTCAGAGGACCATTAGCCATTCTGAAGGAACTGTGGACTGGTGAAATAGATGAACCAGAGACAAAGACAACGTATCACTATGTTTTGGACCTGCAAGATAGACTCCAGCAGACCTGTGATCTAGCTAGAACGGAGTTGCAGAAATCCCAAACAAGGTACAAATCTTATTATGACAGACGTGCGAGACCTAGAAAGTTCATTGTTGGAGATGAGGTGTTATTGTTGCTCCCTACTGACAACAATAAATTACTGATGAACTGGAAAGGTCCCTTTCCTGTTATTGCTAAGATAGGTAGTATGGATTACACGATTAATCTTGGGCATAGAGTTAAGACATTTCATGCTAACCTATTGAGAAAGTATTATCGCCGACCAGAGACAAAACAAACTGAAGTGGCATCAGCTCTTGATCTTACAGGTGGACTGCTGGAGGTTGCAAGTACTGCTGTGATAGAGAGTGAGTCAGACTCTGACGAACTGTTAGCTGAGAATGGTAAGGTTATGTCTAGTAATCAGTTACTAGAAATTCCAGCTTTCACTCCACAGGAATCCTTGGCAGATGTCCATGTAAGTAATCAGTTAGATGACCAGCAACGTGCACAAGTGTTAAGAGTAATTACAAACTACAAGTCTACACTCACAGATGTACCTGGTAGAACTACGTTGGGAAGCCATGATATCAAGGTAACTGATAATACTCCAATTCGTAGTAGACCATATCCTATTCCATTTGCTATGCGTGAAGTAGTTAGGAAGGAGGTGCAGACTATGTTAGACTTGGGTGTAGCTGAACCGTCGGATAGTCCATATGCTCATCCGTTGGTAGTGGTAAGTAAAGGTGATGGTAGTTATCGAACGTGCTGTGACATGCGCAAATTGAACCTTGTCACTGTGTTTGATGCAGAACCTATTCCTTTGCAGGATGATATTTTTGCCAAGTTGTCCAAAGCCCACTACTTTTCAAAATTGGATTTGAGTAAGGGTTATTGGCAAGTTCCTTTGTCGGAGGCTGCCAAGCCATTATCAGCTTTTATAACTCACGATGGGCTTTATCAATTTCGAATGATGCCGTTTGGTTTGGTCAATGCTCCGGCAACCTTTTCCAGGATCATGAGAAAGCTCCTGAGTGGCTTAGAGAATGTAGAAAATTATATCGATGATATTTTGATATACACCACTACATGGGACGAGCACATAGCTAAGGTAGGAGAACTTTTACGGAGATTACGACAGGCCAATTTGACTGCGAAGCCGTCAAAGTGTTTTATAGGGTATGAGCAGGTAGACTTTCTTGGACACAAGATTGGACATGGGTTGATGCAGCCTTTGCCGGGTAAGTTAGAGTCAGTTCAGAATGCTCCGAGACCAGTGACGAAGACTCAGTTGCGTTCGTTCCTGGGCTTGGCGAACTACTACCGTAAGTTCATTCCGAACTTTGCCGCAATTGCTGTATCCCTTACAGACAAGACGAAAAAGGGTGAGCCTAATAAGATTACATGGGGTGAAAGTCAAGAGTTAGCTTTTAGAGCCTTGAAAGGTAAGCTAGGTAATTCCCCGATCTTACATCTCCCCGATTTGTCTAGGAGAATGATTCTCAGAACTGATGCATCAGATTTAGCCATTGGAGCTGTGCTTCTACAGGAGTATGATGGTGAGAAGTTTCCTGTAGCTTACATTAGTAAGAAGTTAAATGGTGCTCAGAAGAATTATTCTGTCATAGAGCGTGAATGCCTCGCTGTTATTTGGGCAGTGAACAAGTTTGAGGCATATCTTTATGGTCGTGAGTTTACCATAGAGACTGACCACCAACCCTTATTATGTATGAGAAAGTCTAGAGTGGCTAATGGGCGTGTAATGCGCTGGGCTCTCTCTTTACAGCCATATAGGTTTCAGATGAAAGCAATCAAGGGCAGTGATTGTGTAGGTGCAGACTATATGAGTCGTCTATCTGATGAGGTGAGTCAAGTGGAAGGTACAGGTAATGCCAGTATTGAGTAAGAAGTTAATTACTGCAATTATCTTCTCTTCAGAGAGTCTGAGATGTAGCTGGTTTGAGTTACATTGTCAAGAGATTGGTATGTATGTAACAGATATCGTCAGAAACAGGGTTTCTTTAAAGTAAGTCGGTATAATACTGTTATTATATTATAGTAGTAGAAAATGTTAGTGTAACTACATTTTTCTTGAGGGGGGACTTAAATGTCAGGATAGTATAATATATTATATGTATTCCCTCCCTTTCCCTTTTATACGCAGTGATCATTCAATTCTTTGTCTATATGGTGTGTGAGTATGTAAGTGGTTTATGTATGCATGGTTGAATGTATTGTGGGAATAGTGATTCCAGCATTCTCTATCGCATTACCAGGTTGACTAGCTAACGAACGTTGTGGAGAACGGACGTATGTACAGATCGCGTTGTGATCTTTAATTTAATTATTAATCTACATGGAGAATAGTATCTTAGCTTTACCAAATTGTAAGAGATCGCCTACAGGTAGCTGCTAATGCAAAATGCAACTATACATGTTTATAGCAGTGTTTCTTCAATAGGCTACAAAACGGTGGTTTGCAATTGGTGACGTGTTTTATGCACACAGCAAGATTATGCTTTTGTGACGTTGGCCAATGTGTGTACTTGGTGTTACAGACTCTCCAGAGCTAGCCGGTGAATTTGCACAATAAATCGTAAGTTCTATTTATTGTATAGTTTAAAACCAGTGTATCAATCCTATAACTTGCACGAGCATACAGTTGAATATGGATCTGAATCATGTGTGTATCAATCAAGCAATGTGGTTTTACATGGTATTGATTATTGAGTGATAATCAATGCAGTCACCATTTATAATCCTCATGGGTGGAACTTAGTGTTTATATAAATGTGAGTGGTTAATGAAATAACATCACACATTGTTTATTGAACGTTGAGACTGGTGCCCAGTCTATTGTGTATTGTGATGTATTTTCATGAGTCACTTATTAGACTTGATCAAAATACAGGTTATACGATGTTTTTTGTGTGATAAGATATAACATTTTGATCAGCGTTATAGAAACGTCACGAGCGTAGTGACGGTGTCAAATATTATACAATATTAGTGTGTGATATAATTATGTGGTTACGAGCGTATAATTTGACGGTGTTAAATATTATACAATATTATTGTATGATATTGGTGGTTAAATTAATCAACAATATTAATTTACTTCAGAATTCTAGTTTGTGTCCAGAATCATTTCAACAAACAAAAGAATTACTATATCGTGTGTATATAAAAGAGTCATGGTCAAGTTTACTTTTACTCTTCTATTTGGGATATAATTTTATTTATTATATACAGCCGAACATGGGTGTCGGGTGCAAATACCAGACTATGGTACGGCCTACTTGAGGACCAGACAAGTCGTCTCGTCGGGGCTCAGTTATTACAACTACCATATACAGTCTACGAGCAGATGATCTACGGGTCAGTCTACGGGTCATAATCAGAGGATCTACGGGTCATAATCTACGGATCAAGTCTACGGGTCATAATCTACGGATCAACTCTACGGGTCATAATCTACGGATCAACTCTACGGGTCATATTCTACAGGTCAGCTGTCAACTCAGCGTAGGAACTGTTGAACCAACGTAGGAACTGTTTAACCAACGTAGGAACTGTTTAACCAACGTAGGAACTGTTTAACCAGTGTAGGAACCAAATTAGTAAAGTGGTTGTGCACAAACCAATTTGAAGTGTTAAATTGACTCAAAACAATATTATGATGTGTGTATTTATTGTTTATGTATTGTTATCATGTATGTTATATTCACCAAAAAGCGTGAACCAATCAATCATTAATAAATGTAGTGTCAAATCTAAAACAATTCTATGACCTTTTCATTCCTATGTGACAGTTGCTTACTTGAACTGTTATACTGTCTCTCGTTCTTTAATTCCAATATATATGCTGGATGTCACTGTTAACGTTTTGAGTTCCTGCGTGTTGGGCCAGGTTCTCCATTCCCTCGAATGACAAACATCACAACATTTTGCCCAATTATTTGTTCCTGATTTTTTTTAAAATATTTACATAATATAAGGCCATTGTTTTAAACGGGATTCTAAAAATACGATAACTATCATTATAAATGGAGATGTATGGGGTTATGTACTTGCGCACCCGCCAATTTGAGTACATACCAGCCGGAAATGTGAGGACAAAAACAAATGTGAAGACTTCATGCATAAAAATGTATATATAGGAGTAGTGTCCTCACCCTTCTAAAGGTGTATGGCAATGTACTCCATTATACATCAAGTTACCATACAAATGTCCTCACATGTATGTGACAATTCTTTTATAACGTGTATATTTACATGTCCTCATATGGGTTGATGCTCGACTATGGATGTATAGCCTATGTGCATGCCATTAAGGGAATCGCTATGTGTTCATTCTGTAAAACTACTACTACTACTAAGCTGCATTTTAGAAACGCTTTTCGTAAAAACCCCAAAGCGCTTTACAATTTAAAACAATTTAAAAAACAACAAATTATAAAACTACAATTTAAAAGTACACAGATTGGAGGATAAAAGATAAAACTGGTAAGATATATACAATACCAGAACCAATTGCAAAACATGCATACAGGTATAAAACAATTTAAAAATCAACAAATTAAAAACTACAATTTAAAAGTAGGCTACACAGATTGGAGGATAAAAGATAAAACTGGTAGGATATATACAATACCAGCACCAATTGTAAAACATGCATACAGGAATAAAATGACATGTCAATAATACAGACAGTATAAAAACACAGAGAGTCTACAAATCAAAGAGATGTGTCTTTAGTGCACGCTTGAATGTGTCAGTATTTTTCATGGATCTAAGTCCAGATGGCAGTTTGTTCCATTCCCTTGCTGCCGCTACAGAGAAAGCGCGATTACCATATGTGACAGTTTTTATATTCTTAATGAAGGTGGGCTTAGCAGAAGGTTCTCAGCGGCAGACGATCTAAGGGATCTCACAGGTTTATGGATTACAAGTAAGTCAGTGATATACTGTGGAGCAGAACCGTTGATGGCTTTGTGTGTAAGCAGGATGATTTTAAATAAGATTCTCTTTCTGATGGGTAGCCAGTGTAATGTGCGAAGAACAGGCGACATGTGAACAAACCCGCGCACTCTTGTTACTAGTCTGGCTGCAAAGTTCTGGACTCTCTGAAGCTTGTCAATTATGTTCTGAGGCAGTCCATACAGAAGGCTGTTGCAAGAGTCCAGTCTAGAGGTCACAAAAGCGTGGACAAGTGTCTTAGTTGAGGCTCCATCAAGATAGGGTCTGAGTTTGCCGATGTTATATAAAGCAAATGACGCGTTTCTGCAGATGTTGTTCACATGTTGGTTCATTGTGACATGCTGGTCGATTATGGCACCAAGATTACGAGCAGATGCTGATGGTGGAACATCAACATCACCAACATGAAGTGGCGGAATTTCAGGCGTGGAACCGAAACGTGAAGTCAGATGTAACACCTCCGTCTTGGTGTCATTCAGCATCAGATGGTTTCTTATCATCCAGCTGCGAATATCAGCAACACACTTTTCAATGCGGGACACACTGATGTCCATATCCTGGTCATCAAAACAACAGTATATCTGGCTGTCATCTGCGTACACCATACACTCGAGGTTGAGGTTAAAACATCGATTTGATATTTGGTACCATCCACAACCACAATCTTTTACAATATGACCCCTAAATTGCATATGCAAGACAAGAATCTATGTCAATACCATAATATGTCAAACTTATGAACAAGAATGCTCATATGTTGCACATTTGATGCTAATGGTGCCATTGTATAAAACAGGTGACGCAATTTACTGACAAAAACTTGAAACTGAGCCTAAAATTTAGCCTTAAAATCGAAAAGTGTATCGAAAGTGTCGGTCCCTCTTATTGGATCCTTTAAATATGCTGTTCTAACCTTCAGCCACCAACACATTAAAAGGATGTAACGCTTAATTTTTGTGTCATAGCACATATATTTAGAAGTATAAATAGAAATATCTAAATATCCTCCATTTGAACATGTTGAACACCATTTTGTGTATGACATCGCGTAGTTTCAATGTAAGATGCCACCACCGTGTTTGACACTCTACTTGGCTATTGTTAATGCATGGGCTCATTGACCCTCTACATATATCGTCAAAACTGTTAAAACACTGAATTGCTGTTTTCTACCACAACTATCCCAAAATATGCCATACGACCACCACATTTGACATGGACAATTAGGATTTAGGACTCTTGTCTTTATCATAAAATTAAAAGATTATTAAAAACTATTGTTTGGTATTTCTATAATAAGTGAAAATGTTAGGTCATTTTCAAAAAAATGACAAAAAATGTAGATATTTATATTAAAAATCTATCTTTTCATTTAAATTTAAATTTTATTTTGACATATGCTAACAGTATATACGCTGTTCTTCAAGTTAGAAAAAACAGCATGGTTCTATGTTGCTTTGTTTTCCTGTTACAAGGGTTAATTCATGTATTCATGGAGACAGGGAAATTATGCAAATTTGATGTTAATGATACTATTATTTCAAAACCAATGACCCAGATTTTTGCAACTTTTACTGGCAGACACTTCAAACTGTCTTTTTTAATATTAGCACATTAATTCCAATGTGTATCGTAATTGCCGGTTCCCCTGTTTGTACCGTGGAATCTGTTCCCCTAACAGGACTTCGGGAATTTATCACCGTTTCGCGTCCGGCATATTTTTATTATGCAACCATAACGGGATGCATAGACTTTCAATGCATGCGAGTGTACGCTAAACCGTATAGTTAGAGGTTTCTACAGGTAGAGGCGACTGTACTGTTATATATCAATCATAGTGTAGTATTATACGTCCAAACTCGCAGGGATAGAGTTACACTCCACTACCGATTAAACATAACGAAGTCATACCCCATGTATCTCAGTTTCTGCCATACAGTTGCTACGCGTTTAACGTGTGAAAAATACAGGTTTGTGCATGACTAATATTATTTTTAAAAACAGCCAACATTATTAAACAGGGCCGTTCCTACAATTATTACTGGTATAAATCATACAACATTTCATGAACAAATATGTTTAAACATCAAATGGTGTGCAAGATATTCTGAAAATATACTGTTTAAAGGTGTTGTTTCTAAAATATTTCACATCATCCTGTAAACAATTTAACATATCCGTGTGAAAAAACATCCGTGAAAAACCTGTTCCTAAAGTTCCACGTTCCTGATTTTTGTATTCATGTTATAACATACCGTGTCCAAAAAGCATCCCATGAAATATGTTCCTATGTTCCGCGTTCCTGATTTTTTTTTATCATGGTATACGTAATATAATGTGTCCAAAAAGGAATCATTAAAAACATGTTCCTAAGTTCCACGTTCCTGATTTGTTTTAAACATGTTATACGTTATATACTGTGTCCATAAAGCACCCCTTAAAAACATGTTCCTAAGTTCCACGTTCCTGATTTGTTTTAAACATATTATACGTAGTATACGTAAAAAGCATCCCTTAAAAAACATGTTCCTATGTTCCGCGTTCCAGATATTTTTTATACATGTTATACGTTATAATACTGTGTCCATAAAGTATCGCTAAAATACATGTTCCTATGTTCCACGTTCCTCAAAATTTCTAAAATTAAAAGGCATCCCTTAAAAACATGTTCCTAAGTTCCACGTTCCAGACATTTTTATACATGTTATACGTTATATACTGTGTCCATAAAGCACCCATTAAAAACATGTTCCTAAGTTCCACGTTCCTAATTTGTTTTAAACATGTTATACGTTATATACTGTGTCCATAAAGCATCCCTTAAAAACATGTTCCTAAGTTCCACGTTCCAGACATTTTTATACATGTTATACGTTATATACTGTGTCCATAAAGCACCCCTTAAAAACATGTTCCTAAGTTCCACGTTCCTGATTTGTTTTAAACATGTTATACGTTATATACTGTGTCCATAAAGCACCCCTTAAAAACATGTTCCTAAGGTCCACGTTCCTGATTTGTTTTAAACATTTTATAGGTAATATACCCTGTCCAAAAAAGCATCACTAAAATTTGTGTTCCTATGTTCCGCGTTCCTAAAAAATTCAAAACTTAAAAAGCATCCCTTAAAAACATGTTCCTAAGTTCCACGTTCCTGATTTGTTTTAAACATGTTATACGTTATATACTGTGTCCATAAAGCACCCATTAAAAACATGTTCCTACGTTCCACGTTCCTGATTTGTTTTAAACATACGTTATATACTGTGTCCATAAAGCATCCCTTAAAAACATGTTCCTAAGTTCCACGTTCCAGACATTTTTATACATGTTATACGTTATATACTGTGTCCATAAAGCACCCCTTAAAAACATGTTCCTAAGTTCCACGTTCCTGATTTGTTTTAAACATGTTATACGTTATATACTGTGTCCATAAAGCACCCCTTAAAAACATGTTCCTAAGTTCCACGTTCCTGATTGTTTTAAACATTTTATAGGTAATATACCGTGTCCAAAAAAGCATCACTAAAATTTGTGTTCCTATGTTCCGCGTTTCTTAAAAAATTCAAAACTTAAAAGCATCCCTTAAAAACATGTTCCTAAGTTCCACGTTCCTGATTTGTTTTAAACATGTTATACGTTATATACTGTGTCCATAAAGCACCCATTAAAAACATGTTCCTAAGTTCCACGTTCCTGATTTGTTTTAAACATGTTATACGTTATATACTGTGTCCATAAAGCATCCCTTAAAAACATGTTCCTAAGTTCCACGTTCCAGACATTTTTATACATGTTATACGTTATATACTGTGTCCATAAAGCACCCCTTAAAAACATGTTCCTAAGTTCCACGTTCCTGATTTGTTTTAAACATTTTATAGGTAATATACCGTGTCCAAAAAAGCATCACTAAAATTTGTATTCCTGTGTTCCGCGTTCCTCAAAATTTCTAAAATTAAAAGGCATCCCTTAAAAACATGTTCCTAAGTTCCACGTTCCAGACATTTTTATACATGTTATACGTGATATACTGTGTCCATAAAGCACCCCTTAAAAACATGTTCCTAAGTTCCACGTTCCTGATTTGTTTTAAACATACGTTATATACTGTGTCCATAAAGCACCCCTTAAAAACATGTTCCTAAGTTCCACGTTCCAGACATTTTTATACATGTTATACGTTATATACTGTGTCCATAAAGCACCCATTAAAAACATGTTCCTAAGTTCCACGTTCCTGATTTGTTTTAAACATGTTATACGTTATATACTGTGTCCATAAAGCATCCCTTAAAAACATGTTCCTAAGTTCCACGTTCCAGACATTTTTATACATGTTATACGTTATATACTGTGTCCATAAAGCACCCCTTAAAAACATGTTCCTAAGTTCCACGTTCCTGATTTGTTTTAAACATGTTATACGTTATATACTGTGTCCATAAAGCACCCCTTAAAAACATGTTCCTAAGGTCCACGTTCCTGATTTGTTTTTAACATTTTATAGGTAATATACCCTGTCCAAAAAAGCATCACTAAAATTTGTGTTCCTATGTTCCGCGTTCCTAAAAAATTCAAAACTTAAAAAGCATCCCTTAAAAACATGTTCCTAAGTTCCACGTTCCTGATTTGTTTTAAACATGTTATACGTTATATACTGTGTCCATAAAGCACCCATTAAAAACATGTTCCTACGTTCCACGTTCCTGATTTGTTTTAAACATACGTTATATACGGTGTCCATAAAGCATCCCTTAAAAACATGTTCCTAAGTTCCACGTTCCAGACATTTTTATACATGTTATACGTTATATACTGTGTCCATAAAGCACCCCTTAAAAACATGTTCCTAAGTTCCACGTTCCTGATTTGTTTTAAACATGTTATACGTTATATACTGTGTCCATAAAGCACCCCTTAAAAACATGTTCCTAAGTTCCACGTTCCTGATTGTTTTAAACATTTTATAGGTAATATACCGTGTCCAAAAAAGCATCACTAAAATTTGTGTTCCTATGTTCCGCGTTCCTAAAAAATTCAAAACTTAAAAGCATCCCTTAAAAACATGTTCCTAAGTTCCACGTTCCTGATTTGTTTTAAACATGTTATACGTTATATACTGTGTCCATAAAGCACCCATTAAAAACATGTTCCTAAGTTCCACGTTCCTGATTTGTTTTAAACATGTTATACGTTATATACTGTGTCCATAAAGCATCCCTTAAAAACATGTTCCTAAGTTCCACGTTCCAGACATTTTTATACATGTTATACGTTATATACTGTGTCCATAAAGCACCCCTTAAAAACATGTTCCTAAGTTCCACGTTCCTGATTTGTTTTAAACATTTTATAGGTAATATACCGTGTCCAAAAAAGCATCACTAAAATTTGTATTCCTGTGTTCCGCGTTCCTAAAAAATTCAAAACTTAAAAAGCATCCCTTAAAAACATGTTCCTAAGTTCCACGTTCCTGATTTGTTTTAAACATGTTATACGTTATATACTGTGTCCACAAAGCACCCCTTAAAACATGTTCCTAAGTTCCACGTTCCTGATTTGTTTTAAACATGTTATACGTTATATACTGTGTCCATAAAGCACCCCTTAAAAACATGTTCCTAAGTTCCACGTTCCAGATTTGTTTTAAACATTTTATAGGTAATATACCGTGTCCAAAAAAGCATCACTAAAATTTGTGTTCCTATGTTCCGCGTTCCTAAAAAATTCAAAACTTAAAAAGCATCCCTTAAAAACATGTTCCCAAGTTCCACGTTCCTGATTTGTTTTAAACATGTTATACGTTATATACTGTGTCCATAAAGCACCCCTTAAAAACATGTTCCTAAGTTCCACGTTCCTGATTTGTTTTGAACATACGTTATATACTGTGTCCATAAAGCACCCCTTAAAAACATGTTCCTAAGTTCCACGTTCCTGATTTGTTTTAAACATTTTATAGGTAATATACCGTGTCCAAAAAAGCATCACTAACATTTGTGTTCCTATGTTCCGCGTTCCTAAAAAATTCAAAACTTAAAAAGCATCCCTTAAAAACATGTTCCTAAGTTCCACGTTCCAGACATTTTTTAGACATGTTATACGTTATATACTGTGTCCATAGAGCACCCCTTAAAAACATGTTCCTAAGTTCCACGTTCCTGATTTGTTTTAAACATTTTATACGTAATATACCGTGTCCAAAAAGCATCACTAAAATACATGTTCCTGTGTTCCGCGTTCCTCAAAATGTCTAAAATAAAAAAGCATCCCTTAAAAACATGTTCCTATGTTCCACGTTCCAGACATTTTTTATACATGTTATACGTTCTATACTGTGTCCATAAAGCACCCCTTAAAAACATGTTCCTAAGTTCCGCGTTCCTGATTTGTTTTAAACATTTTATAGGTAATATACAGTGTCCAAAAAGCACCACTTAAATACATGTTCCTGAGTTCCACGTTCCAGACATTTTTATACATGTTATACGTTATATACTGTGTCCATAAAGCACCCCTTAAAAACGTGTTCCTAAGTTCCACGTTCCTGATTTGTTTTAAACATGTTATACGTTATATACTGTGTCCATAAAGCACCCCTTAAAAACATGTTCCTAAGTTCCACGTTCCTGATTTGTTTTAAACATTTTATAGGTAATATACCGTGACCAAAAAAGCATCACTAAAATGTGTGTTCCTATGTTCCGCGTTCCTAAAAAATTCAAAACTTAAAAAGCATCCCTTAAAAACATGTTCCTAAGTTCTGCGTTCCAGACATTTTTTATACATGTTATACGTTATATACTGTGTCCATAAAGCATCACTAAAATACATGTTTCTATGTTCCGCGTTCCTCAAAATTTCTAAAATTAAAAAGCATCCCTTTTTGGACACGGTTTATTAGGTATAACATGTTTAAAACAAATCAGGAACGCGGAACTTAGGAACATGTTTTTAAGGGATGCTTTTTAAGTTTTTACTTTTTTAGGAACGCGGAACTTAGGAACACAAATTTTAGTGATGCTTTTTGGACACGGTATATTAGGTATAACATGTTTAAAACAAATCAGGAACGCGGAACTTAGGAACATGTTTTTAAGGGATGTTTTTTAATTTTTAATTTTTTTAGGAACGCGGAACATAGGAACACAAATGTTAAAGATGCTTTTGGGACATGGTATATTACGTATAACATGTTTCAAATATTTCAGGAACGCGGAACTTAGGAACATGTTTTTAAGGGATGCTTTTTTATATATATTACTATATTAGGTATAACATGTTTAAAACAAATCAGGAACGCGGAACTTAGGAACGTGTATTTTAAAGATACTTTTGGGACATGGTATATTACGTATAACATGTTTCAAATATTTCAGGAACGCGGAACTTAGAAACATGTTTTTAAGGGATGCTTTTTATTTTTGAAATTTTGAGGAACACGGAACATAGGAACACAAATTTTAGTGATGCTTTTTGGACATGGTATATTACTATATTACGTATAACAAGTTTAAACAAATCAGGAACGCGGAACTTAGGAACATGTATTTTATAGATGCTTTTGGGACATGGTATATTACGCATAACATGTTTCAAATATTTCAGGAACGCGGAACTTAGGAACATGTTTTTAAGGGATGCTTTTTATTTTTGAAATTTTGAGGAACACGGAACATAGGAACACAAATTTTAGGGATGCTTTTTGGACATGGTATATTACTATATTAGGTATAACATGTTTAAAACAAATCAGGAACGCGGAACTTAGGAACATGTTTTTAAGGGATGCTTTTTATTTTTGAAATTTTGAGGAACACGGAACATAGGAACACAAATTTTAGGGATGCTTTTTGGACAAGGTATATTACTATATTAGGTATAACATGTTTAAAACAAATCAGGAACGCGGAACTTAGGAACATGTATTTTAAAGATGCTTTTGGGACATGGTATATTACGTATAACATGTTTCAAATATTTCAGGAACGCGGAACTTAGGAACACAAATTTTAGGGATGCTTTTTGGACATGGTATATTACTATATTAGGTATAACATGTTTAAAACAAATCAGGAACGCGGAACTTAGGAACATGTATTTTAAAGATGCTTTTGGGACATGGTATATTACGTATAACATGTTTCAAATATTTCAGGAACGCGGAACTTAAGAACATGTTTTTATTAAGGGATGCTTTTTATTTTTGGATGCATTTTTATTTTTGAAATTTTGAGGAACACGGAACATAGGAACCCAAATTTTAGTGATGCTTTTTGGACACGGTATATTACTTATAACATATTACGTATAACTTAAAAATGTCATAAGGGATGCTATTTATAGTTTGAAATTTTGTGGAACGTGGAACATAGGAACGTATATTTTAGATGCGGTATATTACGTCTAACATGTTTAAAGATTTCAGGTATTTGAGGGTTGCTTTTTTTCTTCAAATTTTGAAGAACGCAGAACTGTACAAGCTTGCATCCCTTTTTCGATATGATGGCTACACCAACGTTTTGCCCAATGATGGTTACATACGTTTTGAATCAATGGTTCGCATCCCGTTTTAGTCTTGCATCCCGTTTTGGGACATATAGGGCCCTATGCATCCCGTTATAGTTGCATATATAGGACCCAGTGGCGTAACTAGACTTTTTCATTTGGGGGGGCAAGAAGGGGCAGTGACTTGATATGGGGGGGCTCCTACGATTTTTTGATTAAAGAGATGCGCGCGTAGCGCGCGAAAATTTTCGACTTTACAGCTATTTTTTGGACAATTGAGCTACATTTTGGCTCTAAACAAGCTTGTACCAAATAATATATAAGTTTAGGAAGACATATGCGCGCGTAGCGCGCGAATTTTTTTCATAAATGTACTTTTGACCATCATAATTCCATGATTCCTTTCGTCAAATGAACCGACAGTGCCAATCTCAACCGACACGATGTCATTATTGGGGGGGGGATTTGGTGTGTACTTTGTTTGTAAATTTTATTTACAGCCGTATTTCATTTGGGGGGGGCAAGCGGGGGGGCAAGGGTTCCAAGTGGGGGGGCTCCCGCCCCCCCTGCCCCCCCGCTGGTTACGCCACTGATAGGACCCTATGCATCCCGTTATAGTTGCATAAAGAAATTTCGCGTCCGGGCGGGGTTAGCCTTTGAACAAGGTCTCGCATTGTAGTTTTCAATTTCTAAACGTGTGCGTCGATACTTAACATTTCTGGTGTGTCCATAGCTAGCTATGCAGTAGCGCCAACGAAATATTCGTACAAAAAATAAAATAAAAACCCGCATACACTTTACCACACGAATAAAATACATAAATACACCGTGTTTCAATTCAACTTTCGCCTATCCTTTAGCGTAAATAAAGACTTGGATAAGTCTAAAAAATTGACGCGGACCGTCGGTAAATTGAATTGAATGTATTTAACACCGGCAGCATGTACAGCGGGTGACTTGCCATTTATAGGTCTAAAACCATTTTGTTTAATAAAATACCCATTTAGTCTAATACCAAATTGGTGTAAGACAAGTTGGGCTAAATGTCAGTTGGTCTAACATCCAATTGGTCTAATAACCATTTAGAGAAATAACCATTGTTAAAACACAGTTGGTCTAATAATAAATGGTATAATTTCCACTTGGTCTAATATCCATTTGGTCTAATTTAAATCATAATGGCGTCTACGTTGAGCGGAGAGGCTACGTACGGCCAAAAAGAGACTGAGACTCGACAGGAATAAATGCACTCATTTCGCCTGTATGCAAACTACAATTTATATCATATCATTTATATCTCGGTTTCTAAAAAAATCTCGTTTTTACTATTTAGCCGCCACATCAAACGCTTCAAATGTAATTGCTTCGTTATTATCTTTAAGAGTGTAAACGGATTCAATGGTGCCATATTTCTATCTGAGCTGAAGAAACTGTTTTTTAATTAAAAGCACGAACACTATAAGGTATTTTAACATAGAGGGGCCGCTGCCATTACGGGCATATGCCACTCAGAAGCTGGCGACCCTTGGCCCCTTTATATAAATTCACAAATTGTGACAATTTGCATTCGAAATCCACTCCAAAGCCCAGATAGAGACCCTGAATGCCCCCCTCCCCTCCCCCCGCATGTGGAGAGATAGGCCGGTGGTCGAGTATATATAAATGACTATTTTTAGTCATATATATATACATGAAGTTTTGTCACTCATTTAGGAGAATATCTCCCCGCGGTAGTTATGCCACTGAAGGACTAATACCGCTCAGTCACCCCCCCCCCCCCCCCCCTCCTGAAAATACCGCAGCAACCAGATCAGCTTTGTTATATTGGCAAATGTTTAATAGTGGCGTTTGAAGAAGTCTATATTTCGAATATAACCTGGTCCCATTTCATAACCAACCTTTTCTTAATCCTTGTTGTGCATGGATTGGAGTATTATCGACATGACTTATGGAACATTATATAATGTGTGGATGGATGGATGGATGGATGGATGGATGGATGGATGGATGGATGGATGGATGGATGGATGGATGGATGGATGGATGGATGGATGGATGGATGGATGGATGGATGGATGGATGGATGGATGGATTAAACGGCAATGGATGGATTAAACGGCAATGGATGGAATAAACGGCAATGAACGGTATGAACCTAATTAAATGGTTACATGGTTGTGATATTCAGATGCCCCATACATTTGTCTATAAACGCCCCTTTCTTTAATGATTTTATTTACTTTATTTTATCATCATTTAGTACTTGTAAAAAAGCATATTGCTATTTAGCCAGCTTTTCATGTTACCATGGTTACAGGGGAAGTTAGTCAATATGACAATGATGACCCAACGGTTAATATACATCTACATCTACACTCAATAATGTTGCCTTAGGCAATATCTAATTGAGAAACAATGTAATGGCACAAGTTAAGTTAACACATAAACAAGAATAAACTAGATTGCGCGGTTCTCGGCTTACGCAATTTGTGGTTTAAGCTAGTTAAATGACGCAATAGGATCCTATCGGAACCGTATACGACGTGCAGGTTAAGTTGATCTATACCGCATCACGAAATTAGCAGAGATGAAATAGGTCAGTGTGTATTTTGTAGATATACATGTTCATGTACATACCAAAGTCAGTAAGATCGAATTAAAATATGCGAATTTTTAAATTCGTGTCCGACTATGGGGGCCGCCATTTTGTTCTAAAAGTATATTAGTGTCCCGGATGTACACAGTTAAGAATATAGCAATTAAAGTTTTTTGGTTGCGGGGTAATTTTATTAATTCGGGGGTATGTTTAAACTTGTGAATCCGATAGTTAAATGTATTTACTAACTTTTCACCGACGACAAGGAAAATCTATCGACGGGAAAAGGAGTAAAAAGTAATTTTTAAACCAAAAAATGGAACAAATTCGTTCGTGTAAGAGGTGGTTTTGTCATTAAAAATGACGTCATTTGTTTTTCGGGGTCAATTGAACGCACAAAATATCATCTGGAATCGAGTTTAAGTCAAATTTAGTTTATTTAATGATAAACTGGGCACTCCATTCAAGAAAAGCCATTATTAGCAGCAACTTTAATGACGTAATTTTAAAAATGGCGGCCTCCATAAATCCGCCGCACGAATTTAAAAATTCGTATTTTTTTATTCGATCTTGTATGTAATGGATTTTGACAAAAATGTAAGGTATTTTAGAAGGAGTGATAAAATCAATCAATCAATCAATCAATCAATCAATCAATCAATCAATCAATCAATCAATCAATCAATCAATCAATCAATCAATCAATCAATATATCAATCTATTAATCAATCAATATATCAATATATCAATATCAGGCTTCTCGTTACATTGCGTTTTCGCGTCTGGGGACGCAATATTTTTGATAAAAACGCAGTAAATTTCAAACTGGACTCTTTATTGCGTCCATCTGGACGCAATAATTTTTAATCTTGTGTCAAGATAATTTTACAAGTGTAAGCTTACAAATGTCAGTTTTCATGACAATCCGAATCGAAGTGTACTTATTAATGAAATATTAAATATTCGCGGTCTTCTTTGTACAACTCTCGACCATCGTCCATGTTTTCATCCCATGTACATTATGTTTTCGTCGTGTCCGTTGAATGCATACAACCACATAGTCCCCGTTTAACCACTCCGTATCCGATTCCGAAGTCACAACTCGCAATTCACAAATTACATTTTTGACTTGGACCCCATAATTTCTTCTCGGACCCCATAATTTTGAGAATTGGTAGATTATGGGGTCCAGTGGACCCCATAATATTTGTACCTAACGAGAAGCCTGATCAATATATCAATCAGTCATTACATCAATCAATCATTACATCAATCAATCAATCCATTAATCAATCAATACATCAATCAATCAATACATCAATCAATAAATACATCAATCAATCAATCAATCAATCAATATAACAATCAATCAACATATCAATCAATATCAATCAATATCAATCAATATCAATCAATATCAATCAATATCAATCAATATCAATCAATATCAATCAATATCAATCAATATCAATCTATATTAATCAATATCAATCAATATCAATCAATATCAATCAATACCAATCAATATCAATCAATATCAATCAATATCAATCAATATCAATCAATATCAATCAATATCAATCAATATCAATCAATATCAATCAATATCAATCAATATCAATCAATATCAATCAATATCAATCAATATCAATCAATATCAATCAATATCAATCAATATCAATCAATATCAATCAATATCAATCAATATCAATCAACAATCAATCAATCAACACTTCTGGGTTGAGTTTTTAAAATATTGTCAATGTTATATCCTACAGGCCTATACATATTAAATATCGGGGGAGAATTCCCCCTCCAGTTGTTTTAAAAGATAAGGTATGTAGGAACCCTGAAATGCTTATCATTATAGGAAAAGGGTTTAAGTGATGGCTGTCTATTATATACAACAGGGTGACGCTATATTTGCGTCAGGGGTGAAGTTCCCTTCCCTAGAACTGGACTCGGTCACTCGCGGTAATCTAATACACATGAGCCGTTCGAAATCAGTGTAAAAGACTACCGTGAATGACCGATTCTAGTTTTATCCTTCCCTGGCATTGGGGGAGGGACAGGGAGATACCTATTAATGCATCAATTACAATTTCACCCTGCCATTTTCTTATCATACTCTGTAAACAAATACAACACCCTCCACAGTTATCATTTCAGCACCGTCTATGACAACACTATATAGTCCATACCCTAGGCAGCTATAATAGTTTCCGTATGTCTATTCACATCACAAGGGATTCCAACAAACCTTGGTATAGGTCATTTCAGTTGCTACTGTACCTGAAATCTGAGACTATTATACTGTAATTCAACTTAATTTCACGGCAACTTAATTTAGCGAATTAGCATTAGACCAACCATTTGCGGCAATTTGATTTGTACCATCTTCCTACATATAACTAGTATAAATAATATAACTCAATTTGAATATAACTGGTGGCAATCTAATTTAGCGAATTGGATCTCCTAGCGAAATTTAGTTGTTTTACACTACCTAAATATATTTCGAAACATTAAAGTCGTTTGAACACCAAGCCTTGTCAACATGATCAATTACACCTGTTTATAATGGATACCGTTGACAGATGATTTTAGCCCACATATTCTATAGTTGCATAGGTGTGTGTTGTCGAAAAAGTAGTTGATATGATATACAGTAGTGTTACCTAGCTTGTATTTGCTGACTGGTCACTGATGCTGTGATTATTTTGACAAATATATTCTGTTTTATGCTTCTTATTTCATTGAATAGTTTGATCAATCGTTTGATTACTTTTCGCCCAAAATAAAAAAGGTAAATATCATAAACATCATATTAACTGTAACTCCAACTATACATTCAACTATAAATGTGTTTCCATGCTCACCAGAATATAACTCTCAAATCTGCTGAAGAGTGTTTATGATTGGCTGATTTGGCTCAAACAGAATTCGACCCAGAGCAGGCTCAGGAATGATCCCACAGTACATTGCAAGTCAACAAAACACGTCAAAACACAAGTTCTTCAACATATGTTTAACCGCATGATCCCGCAGCACTGGATGTCAATATAACACAGCACATATCCATTTTGTGGGATTCCAATTGCCCAACTTTTCCGGAAAAAGGGTCAGGACTGACAAAAATAGAAGGTTGTAACAGACAAATCACTACATAACACTTGCTGCTTTCTATTCGGAGCAAATTTTACCAGATTTAAGCTAACGAATCCAATATACTCGTGTCATTCCAATCTGATACGGTTCGTGGGAAAAAACTATACTTAAGTTATACATGTACATGTATATACATTCTTGTTGGCTTTCATGATTCGGAACTTTGCCGGATGGTACTGTCTTGTGCTACTGACGGTTTGGCGTTGAATATAGTTGGGAATTGGTATGGCAATATATTTGTTTTGTATTTTGAACATATCGATCAGGCGACTTTGTTTCCTACGTTGTTCCAGTGTAGGGTCACAGGTCACTAATAGGTATATCAAATGAGGTGGGATCGTTTCAAAAAACCCTTAAAATCGTGATACGTGTCTCTATTTTAAATAGAAGTTGTCAAAAAAACATAACATTTTTGGTATCATATTAAAGACAATTTATCCAGCTACCGAATAAAAAAAGAATTAAAGCCACATGTTTAGCAACAGTGAAGTTATCAATCTAAACGTCGAGTGAGTCAAGGGTGGGAGCGGTGGATGAGGAGCCGGTGGATGAGGCGCCCATAGGTTTCTACACAAAATAGTGGAAAACTAGATCTTTTGAAATTGATGCCATTTTAAAATTATACATAGGAAAGTTTTCAAACTTCTCATATGTGTTAATAACATGTGCCTGCTACTATGAATAATAATATTGAATTGTTATCTAGACATTCTCTACTAGAATATGATGTTCAATTCAGGGAGTGTTTTAATGTAAAAAACACACAGTTTTATTCATTTTATTGATTAAACAATGGCCAAATCGCAGTCTCTCTATTTCATTTGTGTGACTCTTCGGTCCTTTTCTACCCTGGGTAGTAAAACATTTAACTAAAAAAGCCAGAAGTGTTTCTTCACAGAATTGTTCATAGATTTATGAAAATTTTGCTATTTAGACCTATTTTGGACCACCCTGTATTTAAAATAAAAGGAACTTTAACGATATTCGTGTAGTTCATTTTGATAACTATTTTCTTTTAAATTAAATAGTCCATGCTAACTTAATTTCATAGAATATTATATACAAACCTTCATTTTATGCATTATTTCATCATAATTTTAGACACCCTGTACTTTTCCTGTGAACATTTTGGGCAAGTGATTCTTAGCAAATTTGGTAGCACCTTCTGCGGTTGGTCTGATTTTGGTGACTATCTTCAGCTAAACCCTAATTGTACAAACTATCAAAATATTTTGTGAGGAGCAAAAACGATCAACTTTTTTATGTTCCACCCTATACAAATTTTACACACCCTGTATAATTTGATTCTTTTTTGCAAAAATTAAAAATCTTGAATCATCAGCTTTTCAACGATATATAGTTTGTGGGTCATTAAGTATGTAAAACTTAAGTTTTGTCCCGTTTAGTCAGATTTGGTGCATTCCTCAACATTATTAGAAGTGAAACATTTTTTGGACCAGTTTGTGACTTCTGACCGTAGGCCAATCAAGTTGTTTCAAAATCTGAGTCATGGATCCTTGCGCTCTGCTATTATAGTTTTGGTACACAAAAAGCAGTGTATAAAATACATAAATCATGATAATTATTTCGTTTGCAAATATCTTAACAGACACCATTTAAAATCTGATGTAATTCATAATACTGAGGTTTTAAACCATTCTAAAGCAATTTCATGTCATATTGTTATCATTCAATAGCCGAAATAGTGGTATTAGACCCAAAATGCCCCAAAATGTCTAAGAACTAGAAATAATATGAATTATTTCATAATCTATTCACATTTCAATACCGAATCATGTTTTATTGACACTAACAATTAATTTTACAATTTTGATCAAGTTTTTGCAGGTGGACCAGTTGCCCCATATCCCTTCGGACCCTTGCCTCAACAAATGACTCAGCACTTTGTCGATGTCGAGTGATGAAACATTATTCGAGCACGCCTGTGACGTAATACATTTTAATGATTTAACCATGATATAAATGATATTTTAAATATAGTTATGCCGATACAAGTGCCACATTTATTCCAATGTGATATATCTGATATTTTTGATATTTCCGATATAAATGATATAAATGATATAAATGATATAAATGATATAAATGATACAAACGATAGTTTTGACGATATAAAAGATAGATAGGAACTGACTTTTAAATTTGCGAAGATATCTGATATTTTTGATATTTCCGATATAAATGACATAAAAGATATAGTTGACGATATAACAGGTAAGTTAAATGATAAACAAAGTCTGATAAAGGGTACATCTGCTATTTTATTGTGTAGATGAATTCATCAACTTTGAACATTGGTGGGGAAAGTCGCCAACGTTATCATTTTGAAATCTATTCAGATTTTTTGTGAACAACAACACAGTGTACATGTATGTACCCCCCTTCAGTAAAACAACCCACCTATATAGACACTCATTTCAATAAGAACACGCTAACAAGTGTTTCTTTAAAAAAAATGATGGTAGCTGTCCTCACAAAATGTAATATTGCTATGTTAATTTGGCTATCTTCATTAGATAGCAGGTATCCATGCATGACGATTTCCACTCATATATAGTTATTACAACATGGAATTAAATATCATTAACATGATCACAAAATGTTTCAGACGATTCAAGGAAACTATTCCAGCACATTTCAAGTACATTCAGCACAATATTAATTGACTTAAACCCCTTAATTAAGTAAAACTTGGTTGGTTGGTTCGGTCCTGTCATGACTGACAGCTCGTGACCTTACAGATACTACGCCACAAATAACGATTTTCAGCAAAGGAGTAACAATCACGGAGCGGGTGTCCAGTAATCAACTTTATTTGGTCAATCCACCGGGAACGAGGTCTGCCTCTCTTGCGCTTCCCTTCAATCATGCCTTGCATGATCATCTTCTCTAGGTTATTACCCTTGCGACGTGAGATATGGCCGAAGTAGCTCAGCATTTGGGTGTTGATAGCATGAAGAAGTCGTTTAGACACCCCTATTCCTTCAATAATACTGGCATTGGGCCTTCTCATTGTCCATACGATACGAAGCATACGCCTCCAACACCACATCTCGAAAGCAGCTATTCTGTTTTTGTCAGCTTTGGTTAGGGTCCACGTCTCACACGCATACATGGCAATTGGAAATACAAGGGCTTGGACAGGCCTGGTTTTTGTTGCTCTGGTTATTCCTCTGTCAGCCCAGATCTTACTTAGGTTGATCATTGCTGATCTAGCCATTGCTAAGCGGTGTCTAATCTCTTGGCTGCAACCACCCTCTTTGGTGATTAGGGATCCAAGAAAGTTGAATTTTGAGACCAATTCCACCTCATTACCATCAATTATGAGAGGCTCTCCAACACCATCTGTGCCTATGGACATGATCTTGGTCTTGCTGACATTTAGACGTAGGCCAAGCTGCTCACTCTAAAAGTAAAACTTGGCCTACTTTAAAACAATCTATGAAGTAAGCTTATAAATAAGACTATAATTTTACTTTGATTCCATGCATGGATGATGGATGGAGTAGGTCTGAGCCAATGTTATGTTACTAAGTTAAGCTTTGTAAACCATTTAACAGGTCTGTCCAAGAGCTGGTTTGAGATCTTCCAACGACACTCTCCGCCTTGTTGTACCTTTCAACAAACATACTAAGACTGAAACCGCTTTCTCATATATCGGTCCAAGGCTGTGGAATGATCTCCCACTCTCCATACGCACCGCATGCAGTGTCAAATCTTTTAAAAAGATGCTTAAAACTCATCTATTTCCGAAGGTGTAATTTGTTGGTCAATTTCGGATGCAAATGCACCCTGTAATAAAAAAGGTGTGTGCTTTTTAATCCATGCCTGTGGGAAAAATATTATATTATATGTAAGCCCACCATGTGTACACTAAACAAACGTAATGAGCTCGTCACAGCCTGTAGGCATGCAAGTAAATTCTTGCTCAAGAACTTTGTATCATAGTTTTTTCATCATTGCGTCTTAAGCACTTTTTGTGTTGTGGATTTTCGCTCCGCAGAGCGTAGACAAGTGCTCATATTTGCCCATGCATTTCTAAGTGCCAACTTATAACGTAACGTATTATATCTTGTATTGTGTCATCACCATGATCACCATTCACCATTCTACCTGACGAGTGCAACACGACAAGACGTGTTTTGTACGAAACTACGTAGTAGTAGTAGAGACAGCAGTGATGCTACCAAATATTTGTTGATTCCAACAAACCTGTACTATATATATATATATATATAGATATACTTATATATGCATATATATATATATATATATATATGCATAAAATGTCATATGACATTTTATGTTATGCTCCTGACTTTTTATCAGTTGAGCACTTTTAAGCTATCTCGAAGCTTTTAGACCGGTCCTGAGAAAATGGTCTGGTTGGCTTACGGGCTAGAGAAGTGTGATACACTTTCAGTGATTAAACACCATTGAAAGTGTATGCATCCTAATCTAGTCTAGGGTTAACCAGTCACACAATCAGTATCCTTGTCGTCTGACGATTGCGTTAAGCATGAAACTCAGAGTAACGACTCCCTTTCTCGGAAGGTCTAAACTTTGAATTTTTATATATATGCATATATATATATATCGACAGTCGAACAACTTCATCACTATCTTTATTTGATAACAAAGTCGATAAATACCTGCATTTTTACTGCTATTTTCACTAGTAAATAATCAAGCTCCGACTATGAAGAAAACAACGCACCCAAACGGAAACGGAATGGCTTTTCATATAGGTACATGAATGTGTTCTGACAAAGTTGAACTCTTTAGGAATGTATAAATAGAAATGGTTGCACACCTCAATGATTTTATTAAATACTTGCACAATGAATTTGTTTGCGTCACGACCATGGTTCAACGAATATGACATGGCATCCGTTGTAATTTTAACTGTATTAATATTTTAATTATAAAATATTAATATTAAAAATTCATTTTGAAATCAATTGGTTCATTACAATCCTATTTTATTCTGTTGGATATATCCAATGAATCAGGTATCTTTATTTGATAACAAAGTCGATAAATACCTGCATTTTTACTGCTATTTTCACTAGTAAATAATCAAGCTCCGACTATGAAGAAAACAACGCACCCAAACGGAAACGGAATGGCTTTTCATATAGGTACATGAATTGAATTTCCTATAGTTAGCAGTAGTACTCTGGGAATGCGGTATTGTTATGGTAATGAAGAGGTCAATACGAGGTATGATTGAAGGTGACCAGGGCGTGACGAATCCACTGACGGTATTCGAGTCGGCACAGAAGGACAAGCTATATTGGCATAATCCGGACTTCTTCACTTATGAGGAATAGGTATGTTGTTTATCTTTGAAACATGTTTGTATCTTTACATGGACATAATCAGTTTTTATACTAGTCATCTCTTTACAGAGAATGTGTAATGTTTGGCATGGGACGATACTACACAAGACGTGACTTTTGATCGGTATCTAGTTGGAAGGATAAGGAGGATGAAGTTTACAGAGGTATGCAGATGAGACTTTTAGAAGTGGAACTAGATGATTCCCTTGGATTGGCAATGATGATTGATCAGTGCAGGATTTTGATCCAAGCAAGATGGAGGAAATAAGGTGAAGGGGATGAAGGTCGGGAGGAGAGTGGGTAAGTTGGAATTATTTTGCTGTTTATCCCGGTCCGCTATGTGCCCGTCATCGAAGTGCCGTGCTCCCCAAATTGTGTTTATAATGAATGTGTTTCTTTCAGGAGGACGAATAGCTGAATAGGAAAATTCTTATTTGCGGTTGAGCTAAGTGAATTAGAAAATAATGTGTTCTGACAAAGTTGAACTCTTTAGGAATGTATAAATAGAAATGGTTGTACACCTCAATGATTTTATTAAATACTTGCACAATGAATTTGTTTGCGTCACGACCATGGTTCAACGAATATGACATGGCATCCGTTGTAATTTTAACTGTATTAATATTTTAATTATAAAATATTAATATTAAAAATTCATTTTGAAATCAATTGGTTATAGGTCAATTAATGCGTACGTCTTGTTTTGAGAGAAATTAGAAAAATCAATGCACGCGCGCTGGTGTTGATGCGAATAATGCCACGACCCCCGCAGGGGGAGTGGCATTGTGAACAAATCAACACCAGCGCAAGTGCATTGAATTTTCTCATTTCTCGAGAAACAAGACACGCGCATGTATTGACCTAATTCATATACGACACTATACAATTCAAAATTACAATTAAGGCATGATTTTATCTTTATAATGACAAATAAGATCATGTTAACAAGTTTGCTAACACCCGCAGTAAAAATCGGCGAACCCGCGATGCCTGAACAACGAATCAAAACAAATCGCGCGGTTCGCGCATTGAACGGCGCACACGCGGAGTGCACTGGACACTTTCAATGCACTCCGCGTATTTGTAATTCCTGCTTTCTGATTGGTTTACCACCACATAGAGTGTATGAATTCATTACAATCCTATTTTATTCTGTTGGATATATCCAATGAATCAGGTAATATGGAATTCATCTTATCTTCTCGATTTTATGTTATAAGAGTTTACGATTTAAGTTTACGAGATACTGACAAATTGGCATGCAGTTTCCGAGATAACGAGTTGGCCAAGTCTAAGGCTATACTGCACCACGATAGCGACGCGCAGTGTCTTTGGCACAATGCCAGGGGTGTATTTCACTAACGTTTGCGACTCGACGTACAGGCTAAATACAGTACGTACCACTCAAAATCGATCGTAAATTTACGACGAGTCGTAAATCACTTTCACTAAAAATGTACGTGCTGTATACCGTACGTAAGTCCGCGTAACGCGCTGAAGACAATACGTGAATCTACGGATACCCTAGGGGGTATACGTAGCGGTACGTACTGTGTGAAATAAGTTATTTATAGGTTTTAAAAGAGGAGAGGGTAATATTCTGGGTGGGGGTAATTTTGGCGCGTTTTTAAACCAATTTGTAATCGGAGTTTTCTGTAAGATGTTTTGTGTTTGAAATAATGTAGTGGCAGGATAGGGATAGTATAGTGGCAGTATAGGGAGAGCTACTAATATCAATGTTTAAATATTGCCCTATTTGTCATAGAAAACCTTTATAAAATTGATAACAATTAATGCCATTACTTTTGCTCACTCTTTCACCATTTAATAGGCCTAAATTAATGTTGTCATTGCCATTTAAATGACTGCAAAAAAAGATCAAATGAATCAAGTTTCATTCATTTTGAAAGCCTATATAAATGAGCCAGCGATTGATACTTAGATTTAGGAACCCAGAATCCCAGATGGAATAGTAAAAGAGGGGCACATTTAAATATAATCAAGCTTATACGATTGATTGAAGAAAACAAGATATATAAATGTTGCACTTTCATTTATTGGTATCATTTTTGTGGGAGCATTTTACAGCCGTGAACGCATTAACAGAGGATGAAGCCCTCGGAGACACTCAAATGGATAGCCTACGCTTTATGTAAGGCCGGTCGTTGTGATGCCACTTTCGAACACTAGTATGGGGCACTGCATGGGTTAGATAGAACAAACGCCCTGCTCACCCCAAAAAAGATTGCAAAAGTGGTCATTGGCAGTGGCGTAAATTTGTTGTGGATACCGGGGGAGGGGGGGGGGGGGGGGGTGATTGGTTTGGGCGTCAGGATCAATTGCGGTTGAGCGCTCAGAAGGTAGAATATTTTGTATTTTTGAAACTCCATTTTTTTTATTATTGGTGAATGCTTTAGTTCAAATTTAGATAACTCATTTGGCCCATTCAAACACCAATCGCACTGATTTTAATCAAATTTAACTAATTTTCTAAGGATTTTTGTTTCACATTGACAATTTGTAATGGTAAATTACATCACGTGTTAAATCTGCGCCTATTGTGGCGCAAATTTTGGGACATTTTGAAAAAATTACCCATTCATATAACACATTTTGCGTTAAAAATGGGTCACTGATCATATTTAGCCTAATAAATCATAAACATACGCAGAACATTCGAGGGGGGGGGGGGTTATAACATAGGCCATCCTCCTGGTCAAATGTTGGGTGGGTCCCTCACCTCGGGGATTTACGCCTATGGTCTTTGGGAGGGGGGGGGGTAACATTTTCAAAAATACGGGGCATTGGGCAAGAGTGGTTACAAAATTAGGTGAAAGCCAGGCTGGACTAGGGTGGTCTTAACAATCTTGTATATGTAACCTCAATATACGGGAATGTCCCTCCCGGTGAATAAGGCTGAAACTGTACATATAACGACTCAACAAGGAATATGGTTTGAAAATAAGAATTAAATGATGAGCAAACACAATCATTTGGTTGTCTATCAGTTGGTTCTTGTGTGTATTTTATTCTAGTTCACAACGAATCCCCATATTCAATTTCAATAATTTCAACGAAACAAGCATGTAACAGCAAATAGATAAACGTACCCGTATATGGCATAGATAAGTATGTTCATACCCATAAAACGAATAGTTTGCCAATAGAGCATTAGTTTCATTAGGTCAAAGGGCAGCACACATTAGGGGCGATCATTTTCTTAAGCCACTGGTGCACACACAAATCCTGGTCTCACGCAAATAACGACAGTTGTGCTTATTGTCTTAATTATAATGATAATTTGCATTGTTCAAGTCGAAGTTAGGACAGAGTCTACTTATAAGTTCTTACTTTGCATTGACACCTAAACGTTGGAGTTGGACTTACCTTTGCGATAGACTGATAGTGGGCTTGCAGAGTCTACAATCAGTACAATGAGAGCAAGTCCAATGAGCCTTTTAAAGTAGGTTTGTGTTACCCCCAGCCCCCTGCTTATCCACATGAAACAATAGATTTTAGAATAGCCTCTTCCTCTTTAAGTTACGCAACCAATCACTATGCAATACCATGCTGGTAATGGTGATTTTGCATTGTTCATTTTTTTGTAAAGGAAAAAAATGTCCTCATCCTCCTTTTTTCCAAAATTTAGGACGAGAAACTAGTTTTTATTTTTATTTGGCCTTACTTTGTCTCAGTGGCGTTATGTAGGGTCTTCAATTTTAGGTAAGAAGGGACTTAAAACAACTTAATAATTTGGTAGAATGATACAGGCCCGTAAGAAGGGGGGGCGATGGTCCCTTTGAAAATCTTCCCCGGAAAATTTGTACACAGATGAAAAAATTTCGCGCGCTATGCGCGCATTTGTCTTCCCAAAATGCAATATTCTTTGCTACAAGCTTGTTTAGAGCCAAAATGTACCTCGATCGTTCAAAAAATAGGTGCAAATTCGAACATTTTCGCACGCTACGCGCGCATATTTGACTCACAAAATCTTCCGTGATTTTTTTTAAAAACGCCCCCCTTTGAAAAAAGTGTCTTACGGCCCTGTGATAGCACTTGTCTTGGCTTATAAAATAAAGACTGCAGTAAGTATAGTAATGCACTTATCAATTGCAAGCCCGGGGGGAGGGACCAGGGAATATAGTCTATTTGGCCATCACGAGACAGTGACGTAACTGTCTATTCTACTAATTGCAGCACATAACGCGCGCACCTACTCGCGACGCTGGCGTATACATACGAGCGCTGAAAGACGGAAGATACATACATACGTGTGCGTAAAAGCTGCGCCAGTAACGTCACTGTCCAGAGGAAGCCAAATAGAGTATTGCAGGGAAAGGCCGGACGTACAAATACATGCAAATGTGACGTCCCTGGTACATTCATGCTCATGCACGGTCCCCGCAGGGCGGGGACAAAGTGTACAGTCCCATCTATGTGCTTATTCCGTCAAGCGCATCGCATCTCTAGCTTATGTATGTAGCTACGCCCGGTGGTACATTTGTGTAGTGTACCCTAGCGTACGTTCCCGCTACACGCCTGGCTAGCGGTGGGGGGGGGGGGGGGGGGGGGGGGGGGCAGTTTGCATGTCCCTGTACACTCTCCCGCAAAGCCAGGCACATTTTTGTGTACATGTTCGTGTACAGTCCCTGTATGGTCCCTGCCATGTCCCGGTCCCTGGGAGCCAGCCAATTTGATAAGTGCATAAATGATACAGAAAGAAAGAAGGCTATGACGTCCCAAAAGATCGATTTTCAAATACAGCACCTACTACATCGGCACGGACTATGACGTGTACTACACTAACATCCTACCTAGTAATAATTTCTTTTTATAGCCTATAGGCCTGCCGGCAGGGCTAGGCCTATCGTAGGCCGCCTAATAAAAATGTCATATTAGGCCTATCTGCCTATATCATGTATTATATAGGGCTAGGCCTAGTATAGTAAGCTTTTTAAAATAGGCTATTCTTTTATTCTCTTATTAACATTTAGTATTATTTAGACCCATATATACGTTAACTTCTATCATACTTATCTATGCCATATACGGGTACGATTTAATTGAATAATATAGATCCTTCTTGAGCTTGAGTTGAGAATTTGAGTTCAGATCTACACTGACTACCGTACACTTTAAAATTATACAGTCAGTTTGGTCAGTTTGGTCGTCCCCCATGCCTCCTTCAGACCGTGCAGACTGAAGTTGGCATGTTTCATGGCGCATCGTGCTTCGGAAGGTACGTAGAAATGTTGGTCCCGTGTATCGGAAGAGCTATCCCCGAGCACGTTAAAAGGTCACAGACTCCTTCGTAAAGAGTAGGGGATCATCCCGGTCTGTGTCTGTACATCAGTTCTAGGTCATGACAGGAGCGTCCGTATTCGTACACGCGGCCAGGGATAAAGCTTGTACAAGCCTGTACAAGCTGAACTAATCCTGTCACCACCACGCACAAGGACCATCTGATCCTGCGTGCCGTGGACACGAGAAGAAGATTTTGAACATTATTTTAGCCCTTAACGGATCAATTGGGAATAAATCGGTGTCACAAGTATGAGTGATATATAGTAGTTGCAATACACAAGCAAAATCCCTTCAAATGGAGGTAATTACCACGGCTTTTGTAGTTGTCTTTCTTCACGATTTATCCGCATGTGTCTGCATGCTGTTGTGGTGTGCTGTTGTTGTCAATCAATTAGCCATAGGTTACGTCCTCCAGTCTAGCAAAACATAATGATACGTCTGCTGCGTTGTACTGGCTGTTAACCAATATAGAGGAGTTAAAACCTAGTCTACAGCCAAATATGGTGTCAAACATCCTCGTTCATAATAATGAAATAGCGTATTATGCACACAAATCGTACGTACAGACCGTACGTACTCACGCACTGTTTAGTGAAATTGATTTACGTACGATACGTGACCACGTAGAGTCGCACCCGAACAGCTTGTACGTACAGTACGTACAAACAACTCGTACGTACATCTTAGTGAAATACACCCCAGCTGAGTTTATGACTCGAAAATGCGAGCGCGCGTCAAGTAAAAAACTCGCGCGTAAATATGTGCGACTCACGTGCCACCCGTGCCACCCGTGCGCAAGTCTACGCTAAAGCAAGGCTGCGAGACAGGAGGATTCCCGTATGTAAAATGAAAGGCCTATCAAATGAAGACCTCCAAGAAAAAAACAATTATTATAATATAATTATTTCGATTGCCAGGTCAATAAAATGTTACTTTAATTAACTCGTTTTGCACAATTCAAATCCACATTGAAACTAGACTTAAAACTCGGAAACACCGTTTATCAAACGAGCACCATGCATTCATTAGTTTGCGGATGGGGATTGATTTTATCCCGGGGGGGGGGGGGGGCAGTCAAACATAATGGTGTACACATGCGTGACCAAATTTTTTCCAGACACCCCCTAAACAAGTTTTACCCTGCAAGCAAAATTACCCCCTAAACAAGTTTTTAGCGCGCTTTCCTTGCAAATTTTGACCCCATAACAAGTTCTTGCCAGAATATGACCCTAAACAAGTTTTGTCTATTTATTTCGCTACAAAACGACGATCTGGGGGACGGTCTTTGCTATCTCGGTTTGCTATGGCGATTATGACGCTGTAGGAACGAGTGACACACATGCGTTCTCAAATTGGAAATGAGACGCTCAAAAGAAATCGCAAAAACGGGAATAACATTCTTCTGGGAACGGGGAACAAAACAAGTTACCCTAAATACGTTCGACCGGTATTTTAAGCCACCCTTTTTCTTGAATATCAGCGTGTTTGATACCCTTAACGCGTCACGCGCGTGACGCGTCCAACACTGAAAAACACCCCTTTTTACGCGTTTTTTTGGTCACGCATGTGTACACTACTATGTTTGACTGCCCCCCCCCCCCCCCGGGGATTTTATCATGTTTATACGATCTTTTTTTCATCGACACATACCCCCTCCCCCGCCAGAGGCCCAGTCCCCCTCCCAACACTGCTGTCGATTCCCATTGAAATCCCATAAAAAGGGCCTACTTCTAATTCATTTATGAACGAAGCAAGGTGTGTGACGCAGGATGACAGTGCAAACATGCTATGTTGTCGCATTACGCAACGCGGACCAGTTCTTCGCTTTAGACCGCGTACTTTACGACGCTTCCTATGCCCTACCATAACGCAGTATTCATTTTGTAAGACTTTTGAACCAAACAAATCGTCCTGTTTATGGAAGCATCTCAAAAACTAAGTATTCTTTTATTTCATTAATCTGTAGTGCCTATCAATGCGCAACTGTTACATTTGGGAGTTGATCTACAACTACTATGATGAGCTATTTGTTAGAATCAAAACCAAGCAGTGGACATCAGAGTGGTTTATGTACCAAATTGGACTTTTCCAAGGTTGCCCGCTGTCAGTAGTATTATTTCTGATAGTGTTTAACCTATTATTATACACATGGTCTCCGGAATTGCTGAAGTTCTACCTCAATGCAGTGCAAGACACTCTACCATCGCCTGCAAACCTGAATAACTGGAGCAAACATTCTCTGGGGCTGGCCCACTTTGTGGATACAACAACTGCACCATGATCCACATTTTTAACTGTTGCCAGTTCACTGAGATCAGGCAGGTACAACTGGAGACATGATATGGTATTGCGTCAGATTATTCACAATATCGCTCCTGCAATTTACCGGGCGAGAGCATTTACTGACAAGGAACCAGACAAATGTCAAAAGTCAGGGATTGCCTTTAAAACTGAAGAAGGTAATACCTATAAGAATTTAAATTGGACAAGCAACCAGAAGCACGACAAAATCCAATTCTGTGAGGACTGGGAAGTGGCATGGGATGAGGATAAGAATCCTGCAATATTCCCACCAGTCATTGTGATGACGGCAAAACGCCCAGACATCACCATATACTCCAAAGAGGGAAAAAAGTGTGTGGTTATTGAATTGACTGTACCCGCAGAGGAAAATCTTGCACAAGCTAACCACAGGAAAAAGTGTAAATATATGGATCTCATTCAAGAATGCCAAAATGCAGGATGGGAGACCACATATTTTCCAGTGGAAGTCGGATCAAACTCTCAGGTCGTGCCTCAAGTACCTCGGGCTAAACAATAAAGAGATCAAAAAGACCATAGAAGAGGTGTCTAAGACAGCCTTGAGAGCTACATACACTCTATGGCTAGCAAGATGTAACAAAATCTTTGGTAGATGGGAGTTAGTGCAAAGACCAGAAGTGCCGACAGTAATGCAGTTGGAGAGGGAGGGTCCCATGGGACAAAGCGCTTAACCCACCGCCGCCCGTCCCAAGTCGGGGGCAACTGCAGAGGCTGTAAGTTTGGACAGGATGTCAACAATCCTGGGCTTGGTATAACATCCTTTCTTCTGTGCACGTCAAATAAAGGCGTCGATGCAGACCAGGCCAGGAAGCGGCTGTACATGGCCATGGAGTTTAATGACATTTACAACAAAATTGGCGGAGCAGTTTTGTTTTTAAATCCAAAAATGTTTGGCCTAAAATTATATTTCCATAAGATTGGATACTAAATAGTAGTCAAAAATGGCAAAAAACACGTGTTTTGAAATGGCTGTAGCTCAAAAACTTAGTTGGTGACCCCCTTTTTATAAACGTTCAAACTTTGTTCACAGTGAATATAAGAACATTTGGCGGAAAAATTATATCGTGGTACAGTACCCTTAAAGACTTTTAATATATTTTTACTTATTCCCTTTAAACACTATAATTACGACTATATTATCGAAAACTGGAAAAAGTAACTTTATTTGTTAAAAGAACTGTAAATACGCTTAAGCAAACGCAATTCACGAACATTGTTTAATTCAAACACGCGTCTAACTCGCTGAAAGGTGTCTACCTTTAAGCATGGGTATAGGGTAGTTTAACTAAACATCTACACCAAGTGAACGTCGTGATTTTCCTTTCGCTACATCATGGAGCATTATTGGTGCATTGGACTATACCAGAAATAGGTGCACACCCCCTATAAAAGGGTAATTTTTCAATTAAGACAAATTCCCGGATTTCCCAGAGCAACTTTCAAATAAAACTGGATTTCCGGTTCAAATTGATCTAAAATAAATCTGGATTTCCGAACCCGTATATAGGGGATCGTCCGACTAGGTTGCAGATTCTTCGGAAATCGCTTCGAAGGGACACTTCCGGATTTCCAATGCCTCCGTGGGGGAAGTCTGAATTTCCGACACTTCGTGACGAAAAAAAAGTTCGGATTTCCGATTAACACTTGAAGCTAAAAAGTCCGACAGTCCAAACCTATAGGGGGTGTGCCCATATTTTCATAGCCCATTCGAGTTGAACAATGATAAACGTACATTTCATGCATTCATTTTATTTCAACGGTATTCAATTTGAATCGCTGATTATTGAGAAAAAAAGCAATGGCATCACCACCCTGATTCTTCTAGGAACGACATTCCGCGCTCTTTCTGCGGCCTCTTCATATTTTGATACCATTCATGTGCAGCGATCTAGGTCTGACACGGCATTGCTATAGATTACGGTTACCCATCGATTATCATCGATCAGTTTAATTTGTAGCACGCCCTCATTATTTGAGTTGGCGCGCTGTTTTGAATCCAGTGTTGCGATTTTCTAAATAACCTGAATACGCGTTAGTATGGAGAAGGTTCCGACAAAAAGACTATGGCAGATTTCTGAAAGGATCTTAGTGCATTTACATCCCTAAAATATGGCATTCAGAAGACGTATACCAATTAAAACCTACTAGTGACATGGTCACTTTTTCTTTTTGTCTCTTTTTTATCACAAATTACGTTCGTTCTTTCTTAGTTAAAATTTGAATTTTGATTTAAATTATACAAATGCATTTTCTCTCTGAAAATATGAAATTTGAAACGCGGTGGGAAGAGCTCGTTTATGGTGGTATAGTTGTCGGAAAATACCGTTGGGGGATCGTTGGGGGAACGTTCGGGCTGTAGGGAACGATCATAATGACAACCTCACCAACGTTGGGGGATCGTTCGGGGAACGTTCGGGTAACGGTGGACCATCACTGGGGTCAGTTCAGTGTTGCAGGGGTCTTTCCACTAATGAAATCGCATGGCCGCCAACTAGGGGGGGCTGGGGTACCGCGCCATTTTGCAATATTTTGCGAAATCGATCGTGGTTATCACGTGATACGTATCGTGGAAAAAAATTGTACACTGTTTTAACGAAATGCACTGTGGGATTGTGTTACCAGCCTAAAATCATAGAGGTCGCAAACCCGGTCGCACACTTGCTTATAATTGAGCCAACAAGCTAAAAGTGACATCTCTGAATGTATTACCAAAGTGTGTAAAGGGGAAATTGTTGGACATACTGGTAAAATGGTTTTACAACAAGTTTTGCTATCATATTATCAAACTGAACTCAAGTTAAATCACTCTATTTATCGAGCAATAATATAATTGTTTACGCATTTTAATTGTTTAGATACAAAGTTAAATAAATCAA